>JXTC01000234.1:67713-92782 GCA_002914845.1 Trema orientale
CCCAAGTAAGCGATCGAGGGCGTGGAATTGGTTCCCGACCCTCCGAACGATCGTCCAACGGCATCTTGAGCATCCAATACCGTGGTATCACTATTCTAGTGAGCTAAGGATTCAGTTTCCTCTCTTTTACATCGTTCTGAATAAAACTCATTTTCTGCAACATATGAGAACAAATGTGATTTTGGAACTATTTTAGAAATATCTAGTGGAATTAAATTGTATTACATATATTGGATTGCTCTGGGAATTTTCTGAGTGCAGGTTATTTTTGTATATGTTAAAATAGGGTCGTTATACTGTCCCATTTTTCTACAAAATTTAATTAAAAACCAGAGCATCATTTGAACCTAAATTACTGCATGGCTACTTTTACATATCAGTTCAGAGTACACGTGTCATAGGATCATACATGAGTCCCAGATTAGCATCATGGGGTTTTTACAGTGCGGCATTGTGGCCTCACTGACGGTGCAGAGTCTGTGAACCCACACGGGATATTTCTTCTAATTACCTCCTCATTTGGCACTATCTTTGTTTTTAGACTAGTTAATATCTTAGTTTTTCCTTTACATCAAGGTTCTTTAATAAGTTGTTTTATTTCTTTTTTGTACTATCTTTTTTGATGTTATAAAGTATTATGTGCTTGTGTGTGTACGTTTATTCCTTGGTTCCTCTTGTTTGTTTAATATCTTTTCTTTCTGACCTGAAAGTGGATGACTCCAAGTGAGTATTGTCATTCTTTGTTTTTACTCCAAGTGAGTATTTGTCATTCTATATAATATAATCCACAATGATTAAATGTGTAGTTTCACTCATGTTTTACAAATTGTATGCTTGTTGGTCCTCAATTTATTCTCACCCGCCTTTATTTTTCTGGGAACCATTTCACCTGGCTAGTGTGATTGCAATGCCTTTTCTTTTATGCAATTTTTTTTATTTTTTTGGGTTTATGAGAATTTCATTCTTTTAAAGCTAATGATATTAGCTGTTGTATTTCAGTCTTGTTCTCCATTGGTGCGACCGATTCGAAGTTGTGTTTTTCTTTCTATGTGCCCTTATCATTTGTTTAATACTTTATATTATTTAAGTAGCATACTTAAGCTTATAATAATGTGCATATATTTCTGATTTCTTGCCCAGTTTCTGTTGGATCAATTTTATGTTGTTCTTTGACTTCAATTGTTATCATTGTTAATCTTTTACTTGCCTTATTCAATGAATTTCTGTGCTCTCTTCTTTCTGCTTATTTCTTTCTTTACTCAATATCAACTTCATGTCAATGGTTTATAATTCTGCGATCTTATGATTAACGATTAGGATTGAGATCGCATCATTACGGTCAGAGCGTGACAAGTTGGCTTTGGAAGCGAATTTTTCTAGAGAGAGACTTGACAGTTTCATGAAAGAATTTGAACATCAGGTGATCATATAATTTAGAATATCTCTCTCTCTATATATATACACTTATATGCATATATATATATATACTAGGTGTAGAGTACGTGCCTAAGGCACGTACACTGGTTGCTTAATATAAAACATTAAAATATTTTAAGAAAATAAATTAATTTGATTCGGTAAATTTTTTCTTAAAAAAACAACATTTTAGAATTTCTAATTTTTAAATAAATAATTATGTAGTTATTAATGTTTGTTTCATCATTCCTGGGGATATATATGGAGAAAGTCTTGCCTAAAATATTTGATTTTTCTAAAACTTACTTCTTTTATTTTGAGTGATAAAGGTAATAATTAATGGGAAAACTTAATTACTCGTAATTAAGTGAGTTGTTTGAGATATTTACTACTTATATATGAACAAAAACCTCAACAACATAAAAAAGAAACCAAAAGAGAAGTAGTAGAAGTTTTTTTTTAAATTATTATCCATGTGTTAAAAAAAACATATAATACTCTGCAATTAACAAAAATAATACCTTTTAATATTTTGATTAATACCGTAACACTCGAAATCTTAGTTGTACATAGGAGTATGCCTTAAAAGGACTTAAAAAATGGAAGCCCACCACTCAACGAGCCCGACCCGTTAAAGAAAGTGAAGTGGTAAAAAAAAAAACAAAAAAAAAAAAAAAAAAAAAAAATAAAAAAGAACCATCTCGACTACAATAAAAGGCATGCAGCATAAAATCAACATGTATATATATCTTACACGACAAAATAGGTTGGGAAAAGGTATATATAGTCAAATAAACTAATAAATAAAAGTAAATAAAAACACGTGTTAGCTATATGATCCTTTAAATAGGAAAGAAACATCTGCAGCCCATAAAAACTATTTCGATTAATAAAGATAAAAGAATAATAAAGATATAATAGGGAGATGTGGCAGGTAGACATTTAACATTAAATCTTAAAAAAAAAAGAAAAAAAAAAGAGAGAGGTGGTGAAGCAGGATGGGCAGAAGAATTGCACATTTCCCAATGCCCATCCATGCTTCTATTAAGTCTATAGATATAGATATGTCTATGTCTCGATTTCTTGCTGTGACCTTTGTTACTCATCAGGCTCTATATATACATTTTGTAGACAGAACGTGGCAGTTGGCTCTGATATTTGTCTAATTTTGTTTTATTGTGAATTTTATATCAGAGAAATGAAAGCAATGGTATTCTAGCAAGGAACGTGGAGTTTTCACAGTTGATAATTGACTACCAAAGGAAGTTGCGTGAGAGTTCCGAATCTTTGCATGCTGCTGAGGAGCTTTCTAGGAAGTCGAATATGGAGGTGATGGTTTTAGACTAATGTTTTGTAGATTGATGGCACTTGGAAGTACTCACTCTATATTTTGCTACCACCAACAGGTGTCTGTTCTAAAGCATGAAAAGGAAATGTTAGTTCATGCAGAGAAGAGGGCTTTAGATGAAGTCCGTGGCTTGTCAGAGAGGGTTCATCGCTTGCAGGTTGTATTTCAGCAATTTCTTTCTTTGTATTGCAAGTTATTTGCGTGTTCTCGATTTTTTTTTATTTTTTATTTTTTTATTTTATTTATTTATTTTATTTTATCTTTTTTGCAGGCCAGTTTGGATACTATTCAGAGTGCAGAACAAGTTCGTGAGGTAGTTAAGTTGAACGAAAATTTTAGTGATTTATTTTATAAGTTTAGTAAGTAATTTTCTTTTAGTATTTTACTTATGTTTTTCCTTCTAACTACAGGAAGCACGAGCAGCAGAGAGGAGAAAACAAGAAGAGCATACAAAACAAATTCAGGTATTTTACATTGTTACTATTAGTTCTCATATTACTTTTTCTTCGGTGATATTTTCTGTGTAATTTATTGGTTTTGATGCGTCAGATTTATGTGATTTTGATCTTTTTGGATTTTGTTTTGCTATTTGGATAATATAATATGCTTATTAAAACCTTAAAGTTTTTTATGACCGAGTAAATCTTTGCAGAGGGAATGGGCTGAGGCAAGGAAAGAGCTGCAAGAAGAGCGGGATAATGTTCGAGCTCTAACACAAGACCGTGAACAGACCATAAAAAATGCCATGAGACAAGTTGAAGAAATTGGAAAGGACTTGGCAAATGCCTTCCATGCTGTTGCAGCTGCAGAGACTCGAGCAGCTTTAGCAGAGGTCTTCTCTCTCTCCCCAAAAATACGCACGTGCATATATTTGTCTCCATATGACTTGCATTCATCTACTCTGTTGTATTCGAGCGAATTCTTCTGTGAACTTCTGGTTTTTTCATTCAGGCCAAACTATCTGATATGGAGAAAAAGTCTAAATCTTCGAACTTTAAGGTATTTTCTAATGCACTTTTGATCCTTAGGTGTGTGTGAACTTTTCCTTGTATTTTTGTGCCCTATTTTTTCTTAGAAAGTCATTCTCTGTTTCTTATTGCAATCCTCACCCACGTTCATCAAAAATAGTCTCTGGTAGTTAGTGATTTTAGTTCTCTGTAATTGTTGCATAATAAGTTGTGTTTACTGTTTCTGATTTTTCCGACATTGTTGAAAATTTCCTTGATTTGATGTAGACTTGCATAATGCTAATTATTCCCCCAATCTCTCAATTCCATCAAAATGTAGGATCTTGAGATTGATGGTGCTAGTGGATCTTCCTCCTTGGCTATTGAGGTTAGTGTGGTTTGTTTATGTATCTTTTCTTTTTTGATTGATGCTTACCGCAATGAATATTCAAAGTACTATATTGTGTGGCCATTATTTTCTTTAAAGAAATATCTCTGTTTATTAATGGAGCATGAACGTTTGATATATTGTGAGTATTCAGACAATTGGTCCTACTCCCCCCACCCTCTCCCTCCCTTCCTCTCCCCCCCTCCCTCCTCTCTCTTAGAACATGAATATCGGTCCTGTAAAAGGTCTTTTATATGGAATGCTCCTCAAGAAATCCCAAACCCCTTTAAGTATTTTATATAGAGAAGAACCCATTTATCCCACCCCAATCAAGTATGAAATAAGAGTAGAAAACTCCATAGCTTCTCTCTCAGAGATTTTGAAAAAATGGAATTTCCAAATGAAAAGATTATAATTATTAATTTGTTTAATCAAATAGGAAACATGAGCTTCATGGGAACTGGAAATTTGGAAAAGAGAAGGAAACCTCTTTGGAGGATAACCGTCCCTAAACTTCCGCCTATAGTTGAATGCTACCTCCATTTTTGAACACCCTATTTACAGAACTTCCAAACCAAAACTTTAATGGAGTTTTGAAACTCACTTTTCACTATGGCCAGTTTGAATGTAGTTACATGTACTCAAACTTAGTTAGAGAAGGGTCGTGTAAGCTTGTGTAAGTCTGATTTCAACCCTTCATTTTTCTTCTGTGTTCCAGTCCTTCACAACTTTTAGTTCTGGATTTTGTCTTCCAGTGCTTAGGTGCATCACTGATTTATTTTTTCAGTTATGCTCATTAACTGGTTAGAGAATGTCTTAGCCTTCCCCTGACATTTTAGTCTCTAGAAGTTTCACTTTTTTGTTTTCTTAGGTAGAGATACTTCTTGAAATTTTTTTTTATATGTTTTTCCTCTAGCATCTTTCGTATGGTATTGTAGTAATATTTTCAGTTTGACATTTAATTTGTGCGTAAAACTGCAATGTACTTTTATATTTGAGAATTATGTAAATAAATGTGCATTTGTCTGTGTTTGAAATTAGAAGAATGCTATTTGATTGGTTAAACTTTGTCAAGGTTGTTGCGGATCTGCGGGCAGCAAAGGCAGAGATTGAGAAATTGAAAGAGGAAGCACATGCTAACAAGGATCATATGCTGCAGGTTCTTATTCTCTACCCTTTGAAATGCTCAATTTGTTAAAACCCAACTTAATGGTTTGCTTCGTTTCTATTGGCAGTATAAGAGCATAGCTCAAGTGAATGAAGAGGCACTAAAACAAATGGAACTTGCCCATGAAAACTTCAAAGTTGAGGTACCTATGTGGTCGCATTGTCTTTTTTGTTTGTTTATTTGTTTGCCTTAATAATTACAAATGTACCATTTATCATAATGTTACGATAATGGTTTACTATAGTTTGTCTTCCAAAATATTTTGACAGGCGGAAAAGCTAAAGAGATCATTGGAAGCTGAACTTCTTTCACTTAGAGAGAAGGTTTCCGAACTTGAAAATGAATCTAATTTGAAGTCTGAAGAAGTGGCTTCTGCAGCTGCATGGAAGGAAGAGGCTCTTTCTTCTGCTTTAGCAGAAATCAGAAGTCTCAAAGAGGAAAATTTAGCTAAATTGTGAGTTTTGTCGTAATGCATATTGTGTTCTAAAATTGATCATCCTATTTAGTGTCATATGTCATCTTCAATTCCAGGTCTCAAATTACGACAATGGAGATCCAAGTTTCTGCTTTGAAAGAAGACTTGGACAAGGAACGCCAGCGTTGGCGTGCTGCCCAGGCTAATTATGAAAGACAGGTTAGTACTATTTCTAGTCCATGTTTTCGACTGATTCTTGTATAGAGAAACCATCTATGTAATTTGATCCCGGACCTTGAATAGCAATATAATTTTATGTTACGTAAGGCATGAAAAGGTTTTCTCTGACCACCCCCACTCCTCCCTCCTGGTTGTGATCCTTTTCTCTCTTGTTTTGTACAATAGCTGCTTTTGAAGATCGACTTCTTTTGTAATGTGCTAGATGCCTAGATTTCTAATATAGTAATATTTACTTATTTCTGATTCGTTTAGTGATATTTCTCAGGTTATCCTCCAGTCAGAGACAATACAAGAATTGAATAAAACTTCACAGGCTTTTGGTTTGCTGCAAGAGGAAGCATCTGAGCTGCGTAAATTGGTTGATTCACAGAAGAGTGAAAATGTAACTCACAGTCACATTTATTTTTGTTTTTCTTTTGGCATGCAAGTTTTTCCTTCTATTTTTATTTTGGTTTTTATTTTAAACATTTAACTTGCGTATTAGTAATTTCTGTTACCTTAAACAGTGGCTGACACTTAAATCCAACTTTTTGAATTCACATGAGCTCAGTGGAAGAGGGCCTTTTCTACTGTTGACTACAGCCACTTTAATTTACTACATGTCTAATGGATATCTTGTTTATACAAAGCAATATTGTTGGTAAAGTTGAACTCCAAATTGCAGAGTAAGGTTGAGTTTACAGGGGTCATCTCTATTGTTATTTTCAAGTTCTCTTAAGATTTAGAGTTTATAATAAGGAAATGCTGAATGGGGAGGAATCATGTATCATTCCAGTTTCCACTCACAATAGGTTCAATGCGAAAAAATTCAATATAGGTTAATTCAAGTGCATGCAAGCACTCACGCATAACCTTCATTGACGGTTTTATGCCAATTCTTCGCTGATCTTCTTTTTGGGTGTTAATTTTCCCACTCTTAGCTAATATAAAGAAAACTCAGAATTGAATTTTCCATGTGTTACTCTACACCCACCCCCCCTCCCCCCTCTTTTTTTTTTGGGCACTGAAGGAAGATCCTGTTTTTTCATTTTTTTACTTAGAATGAACTAAAGACAAAGTGGGAAACTGAGAAGGCAGCGGTTAAGGAATTGAAAACTGATGCTGAGAAGAAGTACAATGAACTCAACGAACAGGTATTTATTATATGCTTTATCATTTCTCGTGTAAAAGACATATACTCAGGCTATCATCTGCCTTAGGTATTTGTTATATGCTAGCGGGTTGTATGTTGGAGTGATGTTCATGCCATTGCTCACCTTTTTTTATGGTGATGCCTCAATTGGTATGTTCTTGTATCAAATACTTTTTCTTCCAAAGGCAATACAGAACCTGAAAGCTTTAAATTTGGTTCCGTTAGTTTCTTGTGTTGATTCTAAGGTCCGATATGCCTTTGGAAATTCATGGTATTATAATCAGGGGACTGTCATAGAAATACTTTTATCAGAAACAAACAAATTCTGAATGCTGTTGATTTGATCTTGACTTGGTAAATCATTGCCTGAATGATTTGTCCATGACTCCATATTGTAACAATTTTTTCCTCTTTCTATTTTAGATTATTGTAATGTGTTTTTTCCCACAATGTTAACATAATTCCTTATTTTAAATGAACTTGACACATTTGAGTTGTTTCATTATCTTTTGTTGACATCAGAACTTTTGTGACTTTACTTTCATGTGGATATTAGGATTTTTCTTTTCAAGGACTGTTGTAACTTGTGTTTTCATGTTCTTAAGTTTCTTCAATCTCGTTTTAGAACAAAATACTGCATAGCAGACTCGAGGCTTTGCACATTCAATTGGCAGAGAGAGATCGTTATTCTTCTGGCTTGTCAAGTGGAACTGCTGGTCCAGATGCTCCCAGTGATGCTGGTTTACAAAATGTGATAAATTATCTGCGTCGGACGAAAGAAATTGTTAGTTTCCTTAGCATATCTCTCTGTCAGATGCCGGATGTACATTTTATATTGTACCTTATTTCTTTTTTTCCCCTCAACAGGCAGAGACGGAAATTTCTTTGTTAAAACAAGAGAAACTGCGGTTGCAATCACAAGTGCGTTTTAATTCCCAAAGTTTTTTTAATTTTTATTCATGTTTATTATTATGTTAGGAGAAAACTAGTTTGTAATGTAATTTCTGTTTACATTGGAAGATTTGTAATTTTTCAATATTAATAAATTTTTCCTTAAAAAAAAGTAATTTCCATTTGCAACTATTATATATAATTTGATTATTTCCCTTGATTTGTTAGACCAAAATTTGCTTTTATGAATATATGTTTTTTTTGGCAGAGTTAAGTTTCAATTTGTTTTTCTATAATGAGAACAAAAATACAAAGACGTGCTTTTTTTTTTTTCTTTTTTTTCAAATTTGCTTTATGAATATATGTTTTTTTTTGCAGAGTTAAGCTTCAATTTGTTTTTCTATAATGAGAACAAAAATACAAAAACGTGCTCTTTTCTTTTTTTTTTTTTTTTTTCCTTATAGCAAAAAGAATCACACCTCTATTGACAACAGAGGATTACGAGTCTTTGGTGTACATCTGCATTAAGATGTCATTTGGAATTGTACACCTATCTTACTGAAAGTGGATCACTAGCTTTAATGCAGCGGAATTATGTGTTGAAGTTCTCTGGCATTTATTAAGTACATTTTTTAATTGTTCTTTCAGTCTATCTAGGTCTTTAGATCTTATGCTTTATTGTCATTTGGCTTGGTTATCTAGCATTACTGAATTTAATCTCCCTTTTATCATATTCTGTAATACCTTTAGTCTAGAATGTCGGACCTATGATTGTCAATACCCTTTTGGGTGAAATTGGATTACTTAATGAGCATTTATGAATTTCTTTCAGCTTGAGAGCGCGCTGAAGGCTGCAGAAACTGCCCAATCTTCACTTCATGCTGAACGTTCAAGTTCAAGAACATTATTATTCACTGAGGAGGAAATTAAATCATTACAACTACAGGTTCTATTCACTTATTCTTCTTGTTCTCTTGTTAAAAGAAAAGGAAATTTTTATGTTTCTCTTTTGTAATCCAATCCTAGGAATAGGATAGGAACTTTAGGTGTACTTTCTTTCTCTTCAGTTTATGAGAGCTGACTCTCCTTCCACTGTTACCTACTTATCTTATTTAAAAATATGTACTTATGTTTGTTTGATGCAATTTTTTCTTTTTCTTTTTGGTTCGACTTTGTTTGATTTTTTATAGCAAAAGTATTTGCACCAATATTGTATAATTGCCTAATAAATGTAGTATTCCCTTATGGACTTAGTAAGATACTTTGGCAGGTTAGAGAAATGAACTTGCTTCGTGAAAGCAATGTGCAACTCAGAGAAGAAAACAAGCATAATTTTGAGGAGTGCCAGGTAGCACTCTGGTTAACATCTTTTTTCTATAAATGATTGTTACTACAATTTCACTCACCAATTATTGTCTAAATTGCCATTAGAAATTGCGTAAAGTGGCTCAGAACGCTAATTCTGAGGCCGAGAACTTGGAACGACTCTTAAAGGAGAGTCAGGTTCAGGTGGAAGCCTGTAAAAAGGAAATCGAAATCCAGAAGTTGGAAAAGGAACACCTAGAAAAGAGGGTGTCTGAGGTATTGAAACTGCTTTATCTCTGTTTTCACTTGGGCAGTCACAGATGAACGGAAAAGTAACTCCATACTAGGGCATATATAAAGTTATTTGGGGTATATTTATGGACAATCTTTATTAAAAATCATTCAATCAAGTTGCATATGGCACTGTATCAGTTTGCTCATTTGTCTGCATTTTAGACCACCCATTGTATTGATTGCAATGTGAAAGGTATGGATTGTAGTACTTGACTCAAAAAAGATTTTTTTTCAAACCCCCCCCCCCCCCCTTCTCTCTCTCTCTCTCTCTCTCTCTCTTAATGGGGACGTGCTATTTACTAGCCCAATCTAGATAGTAAACATATGATAGCTCAGTCCTATCAGTTGTGTGTTGTCTGATCATGTAGTGCATGTACTCCCATGTTTGCACATTATATTTACATATGCTGTTCAGTATTCTAACATATTTTCTTTTTATAGTTACTTGACAGGTGTAGAAACATTGATGTGGATGATTATGATCGCTTGAAAGATAATGTTCGGCAGTTTCAGGTGAGTTGATAGAGTCACTTAAATAAGCTGAATGGTTAGGGAATATCTATTAAGTCATTTAGTTAATAGCTTCCTACTTAAATATGGTAGTAAAAATTCAGTTGAATGAATGAAACCCACATTACTCTACTCTTAATTCTCAACCACCTGTTGATTAATGCTATTATTTATAGTGTGTAAATGTTGGGGGAATAGACTTAACCCTCTTATGTTTTCTGCTCTAGGGTCTCTGTATTTGACGGACTAGAGGTTTCATTTTGAAATACTTTATAAGGATTCTATTTATTGTTATGTTAACGTCTATATTTGATGTAAATTTGCTATTTTGAAGTCTTTATTATGATTCTTGTTTATTTTATTAATTTGTCTGTAGTTCGTCTTATACACATGTTACATATAACTGTTTACTTTTATTTTTCTTTCCAGGAACAACTAAAAGAAAAGAATTCTCAATTAGAGGAAAACAAAAGGCTTCTTTCTGAAAAGCAGGGAACTGTGTCACAGTTGGAGCAAGACCTTTCTAATTGCAGATTAGAACTAACTGAGAGGGAGAAAAGGATAAATGATAGTTTGCAAGCTGAGGTATGCTAGAGCCCTTGTTTTCTTTTTTTCCTGCTGAAATAATATGATTTATTGCATCCTTCAAATGTATTTTGTTTCATGGTTCACATACACAGGCAAGTCTGAAGTTGGAAGTGGAAAAGCAAAAGAAGATGGTCGTTCAGCTAAAGGTTGTTGAATTTCATGATACCAAAATCTTCATCTGATATTTATTTAATTTCTTTCATATCCTCGTACATTTAAATTGAGTTTTGGAGCCAGAAATATTTTATGATAGTTTTTCCTAGCTGGATTTAATACCGTTCTTTTCTTTCTTTAGAGGAGGCTTGAGATTTTGTCAAAGGAGAAGGAGGAACTGAACAAAGAAAATCAAACTCTTACTAGGCAATTAGAGGAACTAAAACAAGGTATTAGAACTCCGAACTGTCTGCTAGTCTATTCATCTGAAATGCTGTTTCACACTTCTACTTTTCAGTTTTTCATTTTTTATATAATCATTAATTACAGCAAAAAAAACTGGAGGGGATACATCTGGTGATCAGGCCATGAAGGAGGAGAAAGACACTAGAATTCAGGTTCATCTAACTGTCTTTTCTCTGTTTTTTTCCCCACTACAAAATGTCTCTTTGTTACATATTTGCTTGTTTATGATGTTTGCCTGTAGAGTCTGGAAAAGACCTTAGAGAAGCAGAGAGAGGAACTGAAAGCAGAAAGAGCAAGGCGTCTAAAGAATGAGAAGGCGGTAAAGGATTCTTATAATAATGTTGAGCAGGTTTACCACTGTCTCCTTTTGCTATTATTTGAGTATCCTTTGGAGAAATAAAGGGTTTAGTTCCTCCATAATGATTTGATTTCTAAGCATTCAGTTTTAATGATTATTTAGGGCTTACTAGATTCATATTGGTTTCTGATTTATGGAGAATCTGTAAGAAGATATCGAATCATAGATAATATCTATACTGGGATTAGGGCCCTCAGGTATATTTATTCTCTTGTAATAAACTAGGTTTTGGACTATTAGGGCCCTCAGGTATATTTATTCTCTTGTAATAAACTAGGTTTTGGACTATTAGGGCCCTCAGGTATATTTATTCTCTTGTAATAAACTAGGTTTTGGACTATCACTATCCTACAGATACAAGTCTTCTTACCGTCCTTAGGATTACAATGTCTCAGTTCAAAATACATCTCATTCAAGATTTTAGATTAGTTTGAAAATTATTTTTTATTATTCACAGCTTGATTCTTTATTTATATAATGCCAGAGAAAATTCAAAATACTCCGATGTTAGTTACAGACACTGAGAACTTTCTTTTCATATGGCTTATTCGTTTCTCTGGACACCTGCTTCTGATACCTTCTGTTTTCACATTAGGAGAAAACGAAGTTTCTAAATGAACTTGAGAAGCACAAGCAGTCTATGAAGCGACTCTCAGATGAACTTGAAAAGCTTAAGCATGCAAAAGAAAGTCTTCCAGAGGTAGTGACAAGATATAATATTTGACTTGCTGCCTCCTTTTTTCGTTTTCTTTTTTATTTTTTCTTTTCTTTTTTTTTAAAATGAAAAATATATATATTTTGGGTGCGGTGGGCAGTTGTTGTGGGCTGATGCAAGAAGGTTGAGGTAACACAATTGCTGTAATATAAGTTTAAATATTATCGTTCGTTTTCAACTTTCTTGCTGCTTCAAAACAGAGTTTTCGGTTTCAGTTTTGATTTTAGTGTGACTACTTGTTTTTTATCTTTTGAACTAGGTTTTTCTTTTATGGTCCTGAATTATGGCTTGTTTTTGAGAATTGTGGACCTAATTTTCTTCCCTCTCTGATCATGATGGTGATGGAACACCATGGATGTGAAAGTGTTTGTCAAATTTTTTTTTTTTTTTTCAAAGCATCCAATACATCTTTCTTGTTTTTGTCTAATGAGTTGAGTTTTCTCCATGTTACGTGATAACTCGGATTTTCTCTACTCAGGGTACATCACTGGTACAGCAACTTTCTGGATCCACTTTGGATGGTCTAGGTAGTGCCTATGCCTCGGCTGTTGAAAATTTTGGAAAGGCAGCACGTTCAATTTCTAATGAGCGTGGAGCTCATGCTGTTCCTGCAGAAACTCCGGTTGCTGATTCTACAGTAGCTGCTACAACTGGTCCTTTTCTTCACTTACCATCTCCACTGATTTTCTTTCTTCCATTTAACGATAATTTTGTATTATATCTTCACTTCGTTATATGGAAACCTTTTACAGGTCTTGCACCTCCTGCCCAAATCCCTATTGTTGCATCTTCTGTGGGTCCTGTGACGAGTTTTCCAGTCAAATCAGCTGAAGAAACTGAAAGGAGATACACTTCACTCAAATCTAATGTTGAATCTCGTAAAATGGGTAGGAAGTTGGTCAGGCCACGCCTTTTGAAACCAGAAGAACCCCAAGGTGATACTGAGATGTCTGAGATTGAAGGACCTAATAATGGCGGCAAGCCTGTACCTTCGAATGATACAGAAGTTCAAGGCAATCTTTCTTCTCTACCTCTGACACAAACTGTGCTTCGAAAACGTCAAGCTTCATCTTCTGATTTTGGATCTCATGAAGAATCAGTCACTCAGGGGGAAACCGGTCCAGATGTGGCAGCACCTTTACTCAAGAAGTCAAAAGCTTTTGATACCCCACAAGAAAGAGGTGAAGAGCAAGCTTCTGCTATTATGGAAAATCTTGAAACTCTTCCTGGCATTGAAGAGTCTTCTGATGTTGGTGATTTGCCTCAAGTTTCACATGAGGAAGCCATTAATGATGCTGATAAAGAGGAGGTTGAAACCACCGGGGAGAAGGCTGATGAGCCAAAACAACCGCAGTTAACGGAGGCTAGCCAAGATGATGCTCAAAATGACAACAATATTTTGGAAGAGATGGGGGATAGAGAAGGTGGGAAAGTGATGGTGTCTGATGATGGAGCACGTGATCAGGCTGATCTTGAGAACCAACCATCTATGATGGAAATTGGAAGTGAGAGAGAAGAGGGAGAGCTGGTGCCTGATGCTGCAACGCCTGAGGGTACTGGTGTTGCAGTAGGCAGCGGTGATTTAGTGGAAGCCCAACCTGAGCCTGCTGCAACCCCTGTTGCTTCACCAGCTACAGTTGATGATGAGGCTCTTGCTTCTACTGCTGGGGATGTTGGTGAGATTAGTTCTCAAGACATTCCGAATGATGAGAAGAATGAGGATGTTGATGCACCTGAAGAAACTGCTGAAGTTTCTGATAAATCAAATGATGGTAACGACCAAACAGCAGCGGAAAGTGATCAGGTTGTGGAAGCTGCTTCAACTGGTACTTCAGTTGTGCCGGAGATAACTTCAGCAGTAACTACTTCAGAGGCTTCTGTTTCAAAACAAGATAGTCCCAGTGTTGTCACAGAATCAGAAGAGGTAAAACAGGTTTCTCCTTTGAGTGGTGCATCGACCACCATAAATTTGACAGAACGAGCCAGGCAGAGGGCTATGCTAAGGCAAGCTGGAGTGCTTTCTACTTCACCAGGTAGAGTCCGTGGTAGGGGAGCACCTCGAGCTCGAGGTCTGCGTGGTAGACGAGGAGGACGTGGGCCCACACCTAGTGAACAAGGTTGAACTTTAAAAATTACAAAGGCTAGCTGCACTTGTACTTTCTCCCCAGTTCTCTATATTTACTCGTCCTTGACATTCTTATGTACTCCAAACTTAGTCTATTAATTTTTAAAGTTCTTGAGAGAGGTTTTGTCAATTTGGGTGGTCACCGTTAATGGAGTTTGATGGTCGTAGATGCATGGAGAAGCAAGTTCTGATTGGTTGCTCTCTATTTAAGTTCTTGATGTGTATCTTGTTTTTTCTTTTACGGGCTCTTACTAGTTTATGCTTTATATTAACAAGATCAATAATTTCATTTGATTTTCCATTTTTTTTTCTTTTTTGAAGTTATGACTATTTAGGTTTCTTTCGAACTGTGTTCTGTGGAAAATACCAAATTGGATAACGTATGACTGATCTTTTCACTAGTTAGTTTTATTTCACTAGTTAGTTTTAATCTTAAAGTGGAGTGAATTTCAGTCGAGTTAGCAAGAACCATCTGGTTCAAGTTTTAAAAATATAGTGCGAGTTCCATTTGCTTAACCTCCGCCAGGCCCAGGCTCTTCCTCGAGAGCATGATGTCAGGCAAACTTAACGGCCCGTCGAAATCAAACTGTAGAGTTTGGGCATCGAATTCGAAGTAACCAAACCCGTCAAACGGCGTCGCTTTGTTGAAAAGGAAAATTGACGTGGGTGACAACGCAGCCACGTCTGCGCTGTCTGACTTGGATGACTCGGTGGATGAGCTTTCTTTTTCTTTTTTATGATCTTTATTTTCACTTTCCAGTACCTCTGCGTTGAAAATGGCGCTCGTCGTCGTCGTGTCCGTCGTAATAGAGGTGGGGAAGTTGGTGACGGCGTTAGCTCCCTTGAGCTTCACCGCCGCTTGATCGTACACGGTGGTGGCTTCCTTTGCCGTATCAAAGGTCCTGAGCCAGACTTGTTTTCGTCAGGTCGGGCAGCGGATCTCAGCGGTCTAGTGTCCCCATGGCTTCCTTCAGACTCCCCTGAACTTTTTCCAGTGAACGGAGTCTGATTCCGGCGATTCGAGAAGCCTCTTAGGGGCTGTCTGTCTTGCTTAGTAGAACCAGCCAAAGAGGAGGAGGTCGTTCCTCTTTTTTAATGTCCTGTATATTACCAAGTAGGCCAATTAAAGTCGCATATCATTTAGGGACTAATCTAGCTTATTTTTTTTATATTTGTTGCCATTTTTTTTATTATTTAATAAATGTTATTTTTTTTTTAATTTTTGGTTCGTCTCTAAACTTGAGATGAGGGCAGGTTGTAGAAAATTTAATTATCTCTTCTATACTTTGAACGTAATTATCTCTGCTAGCACAGATTAATTTATTTTTCTTCTTAAAGAGAAGGATTTTGATGTTGGAAACACAAATTAAAATTACTTTTCTTCGTAAAGAAAGGATGTTGACGTTGGAAAGAAAAATTGAACAATTTTCAAAAACGATACTAGTTTAAATCTTTGTGTTTTCAAAATTGAAGACCGTGTCTGAAGGTCATGAAATTCTATGATGCCGGAGGTAGTGATACTTGTATGCCCTTGACAACGGCAAAGGAAATCTGGGAATTCTATAAAGAGACATATTCAAAAGTCCAAGATGCTGCCCAAATCTATGATATCAAGACCAGAATTTTAGTGACTAAACAAAGTAGTCATTTTGTCACTGAATACGCCAACATTTTGCAGAATCTGTGGCAAAAGCATGACCACTACCAATGTATTGAGATGGTGTAGTGATGATGCTACTCTTCTTAAAAGATCCATGGAGAAAGAGAGAATTTATAATTTTCTTGTGGGTTTGAATGCTGAGTTTGATCTGGTCAGAGTTCAAGTACTAGGAAAAGAAGATCTGCCATCCCTGAATGAGACCATTTGTATAATCCAAGGAGATAAGGCCGCAAAGGGGTCACGCCTCGACCTATGGAATGTTCTGCTATGATCGCAAAGGGCGGTAATACGAAAAATTTTGGATCAGATCAGCATCCTAATAATTATTCTGGTGGAGTAACCAGCAAGGCAAGGAATGAGGAATTTGTATGGCATACTTACTACAGAAAGGCATGGCATACAAATCTCCAACAAAACTCCCAAACAACCACCTGGAATTGGATAGCCATAGATGGGAAAGTAAGGGGACAACCATGCTTGACAACAGTGCAACTAGGAGAAAAAGTTGATTGCTTTCTGGACTAGGTAGATTTCAACAGAGAGGAAATCAAAAAATTGAAAAATTACCTGGACACTTTAGAGAAACCTATGGGTTCAAGTACCTGTTCTTTGGCATTTTTAGGTAATAATTCTCGAGCCTATAAACTTAGTGCCTCACGTATGCCTACAAAATGATCATGGTGATTGACTCGGGAGCGACATATTATCTAAGTCCTCTCGTGAATTTGTTTCTTATACTCCTTGTCCTAGTAATAAGAAAATAACAACTGCGGATGGAACTTTGGTTACAGTTGCTACTCAAGGAAATATTGTTATTAACTCGAAAATTGTTCTTAAAAATGTTCTGCATGAAGTTGTCCATAAATCTTGTTTCAATTCAGAAACTTACGAAAGATTTGAAATGTTTGGTGACTTTTTCCCCTACAAGGAAGATGATTGGACTTGCTAGAGAGAAGAACGAACTCTACTATCTTGAAGAATCCGATGGGCAAACTAGCACTCGAAATTCTGTCTCTTTGTCATTGTTTTCTGAATCGTCCCTTTCAAATAAAAACAAAATTTGTTGTATCATCCTCGGCTTGGTCATCAATCTTTTAGTATTCTTAAAGTTGTGTATCCAGATTTGTTTAATGGGATTGATATGGGAATTTTTCATTGTGACATCTGTGAGAATGCTAAACACAAGCATACTTCTTTTCCAATAAGTAATAAAATAATGTCAATTCCTTTTTCTCTTATTCATAGTGATGTTTAGGGACTGTTTATAGTTCCAAATATTTCTGGGGCACGCTGGTTTGTTTCATTTAATGATGATTGTACTCGTGTTTCGTAGATTTTCCTTTCAAACAGAACTATGATGTTACTACTACCTTTCAAACATTCTTTCACATGATTAAAAATCAATTTAGGGTAGACATTAAGAGAGTTAGGACAGATAATGCTCAGATCACCATTTTTTCAACAAAACGGGTAATTCATGTAACATCCCCCGATCCCACGCACGTACGTAAGGATATTTGTCTAAATATTTAGTGAGATCGGGAGACGCTATTCAGCTTAAAACTGATAAAATCGGAGAAAATTAAAACTTCTTAAACTTCCTGAAAGAAAAAGAGAAATTCCACTCATAATTATACGAAGTCTAATTTATACGTTTATACATATTCATAAAGTGGACCTCTCAGAAAAATATACATAATGCACACACACTCAAAACAGATACAAAATTTTCAGTCAGAAAACCACAGCGTCCAAATACTCATATACACAAGTCGCGGTCAGAAAGTCGGCCCTCCTCCTCTAACTCACATAATATTAGAACCCTCTGCAATGTAAGAATATTTATGAGTATAAAACTCAGCAAGTAACATATGCAGATGCAGAGTGCACATGAAAGAGAACAGATAATCATATCATTGGGATCCCTGTGTATATTGTATTGCCTGACAAGACCGTGAATCGCATACTGAGCCACTCAGAGAGCATATAACATATTATGAGCAATATGGAGGTCTCGAGCCCCAGAAAATCCCCTCTGTGTACAGTAGAGGTCCATCCCATACCGCCGTCAGAGTGTTCCCAAAGGAACCATAGTATCCCCGAAAGGACCAGAGTGTTCCCAAAGGAACCAAAGTGTCCCCGAAGGAACCATATCACATATTTGGGCGCTGACCCACCACACCCTATTCACCAATACTCGTCAGGCAATATAAATATACCACGTATTCATGTCTCATGTAAAGCATAATGACAGATATGTATGTACACATATGCACAAATTCCACATTCACAGATTCCATAGATTCACAGAAACAGAGAATTTCTTACATTGCAGGTGTGACGTTACTTACCTCAATTCCGAGCTTTTATATGTTTTCTAGTGAAATGCTCTTTGCTCAAGGTACAATTGACGTGCTCCTATTAACAAATCGATGAAAAGCCTTTTCTCGGTTACTAAGTATGCAAAACTATGATTTGCTATCATCAGATTGGTACTAAAAAAAAATACACACTATCCTTATGTCTAACTATGTTAATAGGAAAGAATATATAATATTTACAAAAATTAACGAACTTAGTCAAGTACAAAGAAAGTAAAATATGTGCCCATACTTCTTACAAGAAATCTTAATCAAGCATACTGGTGGCAAAAGAAAGGTTACGATTTGATCCAAGATATTAGCATTACTATTAACTCAATACGCAGACAAATATCAAGTTAATTTTCGTGATTCATAATACCTATATGTTTAAAGCATCCTCCAGTAATTAAATAATTAACAACACTACAAGATCTAGTCGAATACCTCCTAATTTTTCTTGCTCAATTCTTTTAGTAATTGATATATATATCATCACCTAAGAATATCATGGGAATAGCAAATTCAGGAAATTTAAGCCCCATAATTCATTAATCCAAAGTCAAGCACGTAAAATGGAAGAAAGAAAAAGAAAAAGAAAAAAAATAAAAAAAAAAAGAAAAATCTATGAACATTTCTAACTTAATATCCTAAGGCTTCTAAAATACATGCACCAGATTGATAATTATTATATACTAGCCCACAAATACAATTTTAATCCATTTCCCTAACATATATATACACATCGGATAAAACACTAAGCTAGAAGTTTGAAACCAACTCTCACAATTTCACTAGAATGAATGGCAATTTGGAGAATGAATTGAAATTCAACAAATTATGGCATAGAGATATATACCGCTATTTCAACAATTACCTATAAGCTGATTGATAAAGAATTTCTAGAAATATACCTCACAATCGTACAAAAAATATGATGACAACTCAAGAGTTAGACATCATTATATCCTATTCTTGATTCCCATGAAACCAGATAAGTGGCAATAACTATAGACTGAACTTTGTTTTCATTTATTCATAAAAGAAATGAAAAGGAACAACTAGAGAAGAGAGGAAACTCCTTTTCGGCAACTGAGTATAACAAAGAAGATCTAGCCTCTTAACATAAGGTTGCCGACTCAAAAAGTCGGTTTCTCCACCTTAATTTTATTATTATTATTATTATTATTATTATTTTTTAAAATACTAAGCACTTAAGTATAAATACAAGGAACTCATAAAATTAATACATATATAACTAATCTAGTAATAACCAAAAAAAAAAAAAACAACCAGACCCCTTCTATTTTTTTTATTATTATTATTATTTTTTGACCTGAAAACGAAACAATAATCTAACTTATCCCAAATTAGCTTAGAAATGGAACATGTGGATTAATATGTGTCTTAATCAAGTAAAAGCAAATCTAAATTTGGACGATAAATTTTCTAAATTCATATTTTGACTTAAAATACGACACTTAGAACTTGACCCCACAAGTAATAGAAAATGAAGTAAATGGTCAACTTAATTAATAAGTATTTCTTAATCTAGAAAAATTCTAATTATAATCATGTTATGATAAAACCAAGTTACAACAGTGTATAATAAAACAAAAATGCACAGTATAATTATTATTGATTTAATGCATGTCAAATTTGTACCAAAGGGCAATATTCGAGCATTTCACTTCAAAATTACTAAAAAAGTAATAGTTATAGAAATAACAGATATAATGACTACTCAAAATTATATGTACATAAATGACATTAATATATATATAAAATATTATGCAATCATGTTATTATTGGCTTTTTAATTATGTGAGGAATGGATGTTATTTGGAAATTCAGGATCTCACAATCCTTCCCTCCTAATAAAAATTTCGTCCTTGAAATTTTCTTACCGAACAACTCTGGATGTTGATTTTTCATTCTGTCTTCCCTCTCCCATGTAGCTTCCTCAACAGAATGATTCTGCTATAAAACTTTCACTAAAAGAATCTTTTTGTTTCTCAATTCTTTCTCCTTTCTATCTAAAATCTGAACGGGGCGTTCCTCATAGCTAAATTTTGGATCTAACTCAAGTGGCTCCTAGCTAAGAATATGGGATGGATCTGATACATACTTTTTCAACATAAAAATGTGGAAAACGTTGTGGACACCTGACAACTCCGGGGGTAAGGCAAGTCTATAAGCAACATTCTCAACTTTCTCGAGGATCTCATACG
This sequence comes from Trema orientale, assembly GCA_002914845.1. NCBI lineage: Eukaryota > Viridiplantae > Streptophyta > Magnoliopsida > Rosales > Cannabaceae > Trema > Trema orientale. Next base: position 88,204 of record JXTC01000234.1, read on the forward strand.
GTTCGATGAATCTCAGACTCAACTTTCCTTTCTTTCCAAATCTCATAATACCTTTCATAGGGGCGACCTTAAGAAATACTTTCTCACCAACAGAAAAATGTAAAGGTCGACGTTCTGGATCTACATAAAATTTTTGTCTACTTTGAGCTGCTATCATACGTTTTCTGATCTTCTCAACTACCTCAGCTGTATCTCTAATAATATTGGGACCCAAATAACGTCGCTCTCCAACCTCATCCCAGTGAACTGGAGATCTGCACTTTCTACCATACAACATCTCATAAGGTGCAATACCAATCGTAGCTTGAAAGCTGTTATTATAAGAGAACTCAATCAGTGGTAGTTAATGGTTCCACGACCCCTGGAAATCCATAACATAAGCTCTAAGCATATCTTCTAATATCTGAATAGTCCTCTCAGCTTGGCCATCTGTCTGTGGATGGAATGCAGTACTAAATCTCAATTTTGTTCCCAAAGCTCGCTGTACACTCCCAAAATTTTGAAGTAAATCTTGCATCTCTATCTGAGATAATAGAAACTGGAATTCCATGAAATCTAACGATTTCCTTAATGTACAATGCTGCAAGCTTATCCATAGAATAGGTCATAGAAATCGGAATAAAATGAGCTACCTTGGTGTGTCTGTCGACTATAACCCATACTCCATCCTGACGTGATACCGTCTTTGGTAATCCAACTACAAAATCCATGGCTATCTCTTCCCATTTCCACTCAGGTAACTGGAGTGGTTGTAGCTCGCCTGTTGGTCTCTTGTGCTCGGCCTTAATCTGTTGACATGTTAAGCAATGTTCCACAAACTTGAAAATATCTTTCTTTATTCCTGGCCACCAGTAAAGAATCTTCAAATCATTGTACATTTTAGTAGTGCCTGGATGGACTGAATATGGAGTATTGTGTGCTTCTACTTGAATTTCTTCCTTGATATTTCTGTCATCTGGTACACATAGTCTACCTTGAATTCTGATAACTACTTCAGCAGAAATACTGAAATCTGACTTTTTTCCTGACTCTATTAATTCTTTATGTCCAATCAACTCAGGATCTTCTTTTTAACCTTGTTTAATTCTGTCTAATAGGGTAGATTGTAATGTGATAGAAGATAGTGTACCAGTTATTAACTTGATGCCTGATCTACATAAATCTTCTTGCAGAAGTTTCTCTAACTTGTGTAAAGCTGTCAGATTTCCAGATGATTTCCTGCTGAGTGCATCCGCCACAACATTGGCTTTTCCTGGATGATAACTAATATCGCAATCGTAGTCTTTCACTAATTCTAGCCAACGTCTTTGTCTCATGTTCAGTCCCTTCTGAGTAAACAAATACTTTAAACTTTTGTGATCGGTAAAAATTTCACAATGAACACCATACAAATAATGTCGCCAAATCTTCAATGCAAATACCACTACTACTAGTTCTAAATCATGAATAGGATAGTTACGCTCATAATCCTTTAGCTGTCTAGAAGCATAGGCAATAACTTTCTCATTTTACATGAGGATGCATCCCAAACCTTGTTTCGAAGCATCACTATAAATGATAAAACCTTCTGTACCTAAAGGTATAGTCAAGACTGGTGCTGAAATTAATCTCTGTTGGGGCCATCCTATAAGGTGTCTTAGAAATAGGTGCGGTACCTGGTGCTAAATCAATAGCAAAATCAATGTCTCTTACAGGTGGTAAACCTGATAAATCCTCTTGAAACACTTCCAAAAAATCCTACACAACTGAAACATCTTCTAGTCTTAACTTCTGCTCAACAAACGTATCAGAAACACTAGCCAAATATCCTGTACTACCATTTTCTAATAATTTCCAAGCTTTCATAGCTGAAATAAAAGGGAACTTGATTTTATACTGAGTACCCATAAGTGTCATCCGATCAGCATTAGGAGGGTGAAATGTCACTATTTTCTTTTTACAGTCAATCTTAGCAAAATACTTTGACAGCCAATCCATACCCAAAATAATCTCATAGTCATCCAACTCAAGTATAATTAAGTCTGCAAATAACTCTTTATCTTCCACCAAAATAGGACAAGCTTTCAAAATTTTGTCTGAATACATAACCTCTCTAAAGGGAAGTGTAGTGCCAAACAGAGTACTCTTTTGATCTGTAGGACGACCCAATCTCCTCACAAATCTTAATGATGCATGTGAGTGTGTGGATCCTAAATCTATTAATTCATGAGCTATAATGTCAGAAATTAATATCTTACCTGTGATAACAGATGGGCCTGCCTCGGTCTCAAGTCCAGTATCTGTTTTAGTCATAGCATAAAGCCTATCACCAGGTTTCTTCTAATCATTTTCTGCTTCAGGATAATCCTTGATAAAATGACCACTTTTACCGTATCTGAAACATAACCTTATAGCTCTACGATACTCTCTAATATGATTTTTACCACAAAGGTTACACTGCTGTAGACTAGTATTAATGGTCTCTTCGTCAATCCTGGGATGCTTACCTTGATCAGGTCGAGGCTGTTGAGCTGGAACTCCCTTCCTTTTCATATCCTGAGGACGTTGAAACTAAGTATGTTCTCTTCCTACTTGAAAACCAGGTCTAAAACCTCTCCCAGGTCATAGTAGTTTGTAGTGATATCATGAATAGTACTCATGGTGTCTCACCAGTACTCAGCATGATATGTCTCAGCATAAAACTAGCTTATGGGACTTTATCTGCATCAGAAATCTTGGTATAAACTAACATACGCTCAGTGGTTCTAATCCATTGCTCTGCCTAAATTGGATCAATCCCGCCATCAAAGATTGGAGGCTGAAGTTTCTTAAATCTCTTCCCAGTACTCTCACTAGTATCCTGTCTCTGTTGGGGTGGTAGTGGTGGAGGGTTAGGTTGATTTTCTTGTCTCATATGCGGCTCTAATATATTATGTATCAAAGAAGCTAATTGTTCAACCCGATTACCACCCTGTGAAGAAGGTGTATCCTTTTCGAAATTATCTTGACCCCGAGTAGTCACCATACAGATATCCTCACACCTAGAATCCATAGCTCCAATTATAGCCAATAATATTCATTACCAGAATATGCAAATAAAACAAATTCATAACAGATATCAAAATGCATATCAAAAACTTACAGAGGAGTGAGGCTTCCTTTCCTTCCAGACGTGTGTATATAAGCGGTCTTCAGAATCATTTTAAAACAGAAGCTCTGATACCAACTATAACATCCCCCGATCCCACGCACGTATATAAGGATATTTGTCTAAATATTTAGTGAGATCGGGAGACTCTACTCAGCTTAAAACTGATAAAATCGGGGAAAATTAAAACTTTTTAAACTTCCTGAAAGAAAAAGGAAAATTTCACTCATAATTATACAAAGTCTAATTTATACGTTTATACATATTCACAAAGTGGACCTCTCAGAAAAATATACATAATGTACATACACTCAAAACAGATACAAAATTTTCAGTCAGAAAACCACAGTGTCAAAATGCTCATATACACAAGCTGCGGTCAGAAAGTCGGCGCTACTCCTCTAACTCACATAATATTAGAACCCTCTGCAATGTAAGAATAGTTATAAGTATAAAACTCAGTAAGTAACATATGCAGATGCAGAGTGCACATGACAGAGAACAGATAATCATATGATTGGGATCCTTGTGTATATTGTATTGTCTGACAAGACCGTGAATCGCATACTGAGCCACTCAGAGAGCATATAACATATCATGAGCAATATGGAGGTCTCGAGCCCCAGAAAATCCCCTCTATGTACAGCAGAGGTCCAATCCATACCGTCGTCAGAGTATTCCCAAAGGAACCATAGTGTCCCCGAAAGGACCAGAGTGTTCCCGAAGGAACCATAGTGTCCCCGAAGGAACTATATCACATATTTGGGCGCTGGCCCGCCACACCTTATTCACCCATACTTGTCAGGCAATATAAATACACCACATGTTCACGTCTCATGTAAAGCATAATGATAGATATGTATGTACACATATGCACAAATTCCACAGTCAAAAATTCCACATTCACAGATTCCACAGATTCACAGAAACAAAAAATTTCTTACATTGCAGGTGTGGCGTTACTTACCTCAATTCTGAGCTTTTATATGTTTTCTAGTGAAATACTCTTTGCTCAAGGTATAATTGATGTGCTCCTATTAACAAATCAATGAAAAGCCTTTTCTCGGTTACTAAGCATGCAAAACTACAATTTTGCTATCATCAGATTAGTACTAAAAAAAAATGCACACTATCCTTATGTCTAGCTATGTTAATAGGAAAGAATATATAATATTTACAAAAATTAACGAACTTAGTCAAGTACAAATAAAGTAAAATATGTGCCCATACTTCTTACAAGAAATCTTAATCAAGCATACTGGTGGCAAAATAAAGGTTACGATTTGATCCAAGATATTAACATTACTATTAACTCAATACGCAGACAAATATCAAGTTAATTTTCGTGATTCATAACACCTATATGTTTAAAGCATCCTCCAGTAATTAAATAATTAACAACACTACAAGATCTAGTCGAATACCTCCTAATTTTTCTTGCTCAATTCTTTT
>JXTC01000234.1:93214-136001 GCA_002914845.1 Trema orientale
TTATTATTATTATTATTTTTTGACCTGAAAACGAAACAATAAGCTAACTCATCCCAAATTAGCTTAGAAATGGAACATGTGGATTAACATGTGTCTTAATCAAGTAAAAGCAAATCTAAACTTGGACGATAAATTTTCTAAATTCATATTTTGACTTAAAATACGACACTTAGAACTTGACCCCACAAGTAATAGAAAATTAAGTAAACGGTCAACTTAATTAATAAGTATTTCTTAATCTAGAAAAATTCTAATTATAATCATGTTATGATAAAACCAAGTTACAATAGTGTATAATAAAACAAAAATGCACAGTATAATTATTATTGATTTAATGCATATCAAATTTGTACCAAAGAGCAATGTTCTAGCATTTCACTGCAAAATTACTAAAAAAGTAATAGTTATAGAAATAACGGATATAACGACTACTCAAAATTATATGCACATAAATGACATTAATATATATAAAAAAAATATTATGCAATCATGTTATTATTGGCTTTTTAATTATGTGCGGAATGGATGTTATTTGGAAATTCAGGATCTCACAATTCATGAGTCCTCATGCATCAATATACCACAACAAAATGGAGTGGCTAAGAGAAAAATTGATCACCTTCTTGATATTACTCGAGCTTTTCTCTTTCAAAAAATGTTAAAAAAAATTATTGGGGAGAGGCTATTTTAATTGCTGCCCATCTTATCAGTAGGTTACCCTCTAGAATTCTTAACTGTAAGAGTCCAACATAGCTTTTCTCAAAAAAATTTCCAGACTTCAAAACCACCAACAATTTAACTCCTTGAATATTTGGGTGTGTGTCATTTGTTCATGTTCATTCTAATCAAAGGGGTAAACTTGATCCAAGGACTCTAAAATGTGTTTTTGTTGATTTAAAGGGCAAGAGGGAGATTGTTGGGAATATGCCCTAGAAAGTAGTTTCTTTGTTTGGTATTTTAAACAATGTTTATTAGATTTAAGTGTAATCTATTTATTGTTAATAAATTCTATATTTTGTCCCAATTATATACATGTGATATTTATGTTTTCTATTATGCAAACGTCTACAAGTTTCCATGACTAATAATGAGTAATAAAGAATTGTTCGTGCGAAGTATTCACATGTGGGAGACTAAACTATTTATTTCATTATATCTAAATTAAAAGTTCACATTCTGCAAATAAAGGTGGAATACTTTATTTTGCCATAGAATGTAGTGTTGTCTATTTCAACAGGATTGATGAAGTCTCCAATTATCGAGGTGTCTGACTTCAGATAGAAACACTAGCGCATTATAAGAATGTTATAAGTGTATTGAACTAGACCAAGTGAGAATAGAATTTGAGGTTAAGTGCCGTAACTCAATAATCTATCTTTCACTAATCTAGCACTATTACAATATTAGCTTAATCCTAATGATTGTCGGACTTACTTTCATGAGTTTTATCTTTTTGACTTACTAAAGGACTAGTTCTAATTATATGATTCGAACTCCGGTATCTTGGAAGATAAGATTTGTGAATTAACGAGAACACCCTTCATGATTTGGACACCATGCATATAATGTCACTTTGAGTTTTTTCAGGAACTTGGATAATAAAATACCAGGCATCAAGTATTCACTTTGTGAATTTGACTGTGTTTGTACAGGTAGTTACAAACACCGTAGTCAATTATTATCTATTAGATGAAAAATAGCAACTCAAAGGTAAATATGTACTAGATGGGTGATACAGTAATTTCACCTCACTAATACAGCATTGCATCGGAGGTATATCTGCAGGTATAGTATATGCTAAATGGATCAAGTTAATTAAAGTGTTAATTAGCTTCACAGAAAATATATGAAATTTAGTCTAAGAGTGCAAAATTGGGCCTATAGTGGAGTGCCCCAATATTAATGGACAAGGCAAAATCATAATTAAGAGTTAATTATGATTATGGGTAGTTGGCCCATTGGAGCTTTGACTATTTGGATCCATAAGGTCCCTTGTCTAGCTCACACATAGCCCAATAATAATTGAATAGTCAGTTGAGCCCAATAAACCCATTAGGGTTTACTTAAGAGAAAAGTTCTCCTAAGCATCTACAAAATAACCACACGCCACCCATAGCACAGTAATTGCGTTTCACGTGTGACACAGAGAAAAAGAGAGTGAGATAGCAGACCCACCGTGGGAGAAATCCCGAGCTCGTTCATGGCCGTTGAGGGAGAGATACTCATGGCTGTAAACGTGCAATCACGGAGAAGGAAGAGCGTCTTCCAGATCGTCTGCTCATCTCTTACTGGGAATCGAGAAAGTGCCCACACACCGGATCATTCAACGGGCTCCAGAGAATAGACAGGATGGCTCAATGGTTGTGAAGCGTTTTCAGGTTTTATTAAAACCAAGATTTATGAATTGATTTATATTAGATCAACGATCCTATGTATTTCGTTTTGTAAAGTTTCAAGAAATATTTTAAAATACCAATTCCGCTGCGTTCTTGAATTGTTTACAAAACTGCGGAAATCATTTTCGGTAAAATTGTTTTTCGAAATTTATTTTTCGAAATTTCCAACAATTTGTACCAGAGCAAAGGTTTTCGATGATCTAGCATATCTTGTTCATGTTTATCCTCTTAAAGTTTGATGATCTATGATTTCCATGATAATCTCTTTGATTATGTCTGGTCTTGTTCATGTTTATGAGTATGCTCTATTATGTATGATGATTGATTGATTTAATGAGTTTAAATGATAATCAATTAGATGTTACTATGAGTTTATGATCATGTGTTTTTCGTTTTTGATTATGATTCTAGCATGTTCCTAATTTTCTATGTATTTATGTTTTATGTTCCTAATAAAATTGTACATAGAAAGTCGGTTGATCTTTAATTGTGTTGTAATTTTTGAGGAAAACTGTTTTCAATTAAATTTTAGATTTTTCAAAAAAAAAAAAGAAAAAAAAAGGAAAAGGAAGTGGGATTGGCGGCCAGGGTATTAGATACCCTAGCTATACCTTAACTCACTAGCACATAATGATGTGCTCAAGGATTAGCATTGCTAATCCGTGTAAGTGAGTTGGGCCTTGCCTTAGGCAAGGGCCCATCCGATCATACGCACAAGACCATTATGGTCATGCGCATACGACAAATAAATGCAGTGCACTCGTGCACTACCTAAGTGCATATGATGTGTTATTTGCATGAGCACATATGCTTTAGGCATAGATTCATGTGCACAGCTTGACGTCTGTGCCTAACCCGATGCAAACGCTACCCCACTCCTTTGGTCGTACGTGATCCATTGGGGTGCGGAATTAGTTCCGTACGTGACCGCGCATCATCCCCGAGGACCCGTTCTTTATGCCGTACGTGGGTATGACTACACGTCTGCATGCAACGGTGTCCCGTCCCAATAGCCGCGCCACTTTGCCCCGCCTCCGTAGCCACATGCATGCCATCTCGGACACTTGTCATCAAAATCTACGCGAGCCCGTTGTCGCTTGATACTTGTTCCGAGCGAGGCTGCGTAGCGTTATGCGATTCCTTCGACGCTCGGGATTGTCCTGAGCGTGGCCGCATGACATCCCGAGGATCGTCCTCGTTACGGTTTCCCGTTCGGACCTTCAGCTTGTTCCGAATTATGCGGCGGCGTCCCGATCGGCATCTCGGTACCGTTGACGTCAATTATCCGTTTAGTTTCTCGTTTTAGAATTTCCATATTCGAATTTCAAATTAGAGATATGTTAGGAATTTTTGGATTAGTTACCTTATTTATTTTTTGAAATTCAAATTTAGTAACTAATTGATAAGACAAGATTCTATCATAAAATTCTATATCCTCTAATTACGGAATTCAAATATTTGAATTTAAATTTACGATAAGATTCTAAATTTAAAAAAAAATTAAATTAATGATAGGATCACTTAATTCAAGGAAATTTATAAATAACTATTTAAATATGGATAGGATCACATATTTAAATAGATTTGATTTCAAATTTAAATACGGATGAGATCCCACAATTTAAGGAAATCAATTTAAATAAATAGGGAATTAATTACCTACCAAAATTAAAATTTTAAATTAAATAGATATAGATAAGATCTATATCTTAAACATATTTTAATTCGATTAAAATATAAAATTTTGAAATTAAGAGTTAATTCGAAATCATTTAAAATTTTAATTAGATTTTTTTAATTAAATATTATGTAATAATGTTTAAAATTTTCAAATTCAAAATAGTTAGTTAGATATTTAGTAAACTATTTATGAGATAATTAATTATTTGTTTAAGTTTGAATTTGATTTGAATTCAAATTTAGAGATATTCTAGGAGATTTAAAAAGTTAAATCTTTTACAATTTAAATTTGAAACTTATGAATATTTCAAATTAAAATTGGAAAGAATATCTTATCTATCCAAATCTGTTTGATTTTGAATTTAAAGCTGGTAGTTAATTTTAATGAGATTAAAATGAATAATTAGAAATTATGAGATAGTTTTAGATTTGGTAAGATTTTAAACTTTCTATTTATTTTAATGAGATTAAAATAAATGATTAGATATTATAGGATAATTACTAATTTTAAATTTAAGTGATTGGATAAGTATTTCCATATTAATTATTTAATAATTCAATATTTGAAATTCAAATGTTGAATTTAAATCTAGAGATAATTTTGAAAATTTAATTAAGATTAAATTTTCAAAAGATTATCTACATTAATTGTTCAATAATTAATTAAGAGATTTAAAATTCAAATATTGAATTTAAATTTGGAAATAATCTAACAGATTATTGTGATTAAATCTTTTAGATAATCAATTTTAATTATATGATAATTAATTTGATATTTGAAATTTAAAATTTAAATTCAAATCAACAGATATTTGTAGAGATTTAATTTGATTAAATCATCTACATATCTAATTTAAATCTTATGAAGATTTTAATTAGTAAATATCTATATTATTCAATTTAAATTTAAATAGAAAATTTTACATTTTATTTTAATGAGATTAAAATAATGATTTGAAAATTATGAGATAATTTCAAATTTGAAAATCTAAAGAGTGGGAGATATTTTAATTATGAGATAATTAAATTTATAATTCAAAATTTAAATTCAAAAGTTGAATTCGAATTTTGAAATATTCAAGGAGATTTAATTTGGATTAAATCTTTTAATTAAATAAATTAGATTTTGTGAAAATCTTAATTATTTAAACTTGAATATTAGCTCTCACAGTTATTGTTTAATAATATATTTTGTATAAAGATTGTTCAATTATTAAATAATAATAAATGCTAAAATGATTGATAATCATTAACTTTTCTATTTTATTAAATTCTGTCGGTACTTGATTATTATATGAATAATGTTGCATGCATATTTTATATAGAGTATTTAATTACATGATCTTAGTAACATGTCATATAGGATGGTAGAGCTACTCACATGCAAAATATGAATATGCTTACATAATTGATTTTAGGTTACTAAGTAGGTTAGATAACTGAGTAAAATCATTAAATCCCTAATTATAAAATATTGAGTGAGAGAAGATATGAGATACCTACGGTCTCCATTGTTGGTTCATTATGTACTAGGATGAGCCTCGCCTCATAATTTTGCTGAGCTCCCGTATGAGGATTTTCGTCCGGGTAGTACTGGAAATGATTTTTTTAGGATAAGGTATTAGGTGGACTATATAAGGCTGATCACCTATAGGAGGCTGTCTTATATAGAAAGCTTAATTACTGAAACAATGGATACACACTCAACTCGAAATACTGATATCCTCCCGTAGGAGTTCTTGTTAGTAGAGTAGATGACTAAATCAAATGGTAGTTAGAAATATGGGATATGAGATATTTGCCTTATTTTCTAAATGAAATTGTTTCAGTTTGACTTGTTAATTGCATAACTTCCCGTAGGAGGCTTGTAATTAATGGAAAGTTGAATTACTATGAATATTAGTGATAGTCTTAGAGATACTTCACTTGCATATTGTAGATTTTATTTTACATTATGTTAATTATTCGAATTATTTGTTGCATGATGTTTGCTATTATATGGATGATTTATTTTCGTTCAAATAGATATGTTCTTAATTCCTTTACCCACTGTACTCACATACACATAACCTGTATGGTTAAACTATGTTATATGGATTAATGCAACCTAGATTTAGTGCTTATGGCTGATAAGTTATTAAGTTTTTACTTTTATATATTTGTCCACATTCGCTGGTGAGACTAGTGAAGAAAAATAAAGCATACATATAGTGGGAGAATTCCTAGATAATTTATTGATACATGTTGACATACGATGTCCAATATGTTACAGCATGAAATTCAAAGAATTCAAACCGCTACAACATTATGCTAAATCTCAATGAGATACCTAATGAATATCTTCACCAAGCTAAAGTAGCTAAAAGTGAATTTTTCTAATCCTTAGCTAAAGGAAAAATATTTTTTATATGGCACTAAAAGATATTAAAAGAAAATTGTTAGGGATACCTATACAATACTTGATTGAAAGGTAATAATAATTTATTATTCATTAACTTATTTTAGTGGATGACTTAATGAATCTTGGATAGGATTCAAGAATCATTAACCATGTTTGCATGTCTATTGCAAAGAGTTCTACGGAAACCAAAGGGTTTAGTGAAGGCAAGTTCACTAAGAGTAAGGACTATAATGGCTATAGTGTCTGTATATAAAATGAGAAAAATTTAAATTCATGTTTGATGAATTTATGATTAGGGCTTAAAAATATTCAAGAATTTAAGAGAAATTTGATTTTTGTTTCATATTTGATGAAAGGATATTATTCTGTTTGTCTTAATGACAACGTTTCCGTGTGAAAGAATAATATTCTTAATTGCACTAAATGACATTTTTTCTTAGCCTATATTATTCTCATTGTATGATACTAATAATGATGAGATTGAACATGATAAATCTAATCATAAGAAAGTGAGTAAGTACTAAGAATTAAACATATTTGTACTTCGGTCATATTGACCTAAATATGATCCAAAGATTAATTATGGATAGGCATCCAAACTTGTTAGAAGCCATATAATCACCAATCTGCGAATCCTATCTGGAAGGTAAAATGACTAAAAGATCTTTTGTTAGAAAAGACCTAAGAGTACAAGAATGTTCAAAAATAGTACATGTTGTTGTTTGCGGGCCCTTGAGCAATCAAACCCAATGAGGTTTTGAATATATCATTATGAATGATTTTTCAAAATTTTATTATATTTTCCTAATGTTACTGCTAATTGAATTCTTTCGAAAAGTTCAAAGAATTGAAAGCAAAAACTAAAAAGTAATTAAGAAAAGTATAAAGACTCATCAATTGGATCAAATTGTTGAATACCTCTATAGAGAATTCTAAGGAATATCTCACAGACAATGAAAATTTTTGGCTATAATTAAGTTATTGTTCAATTGTTCATTATTACAAAATCTTTTGAGATACGTCTAGGAGACGGTGATATGCCTACTAACAGAGTTCCATCTAAGTCAATACCTAAGACACCATTTTGAAATATGGAAAGGACATAAAGTTAGTTTATGTCATATCCATATTTGTGGCTGTCCAGCATACCTGCTGAAAGGGAAAATGACTAAGTTAGAATAACAATTTGAATTGTATCTGTTTATAGGAAACCCAAAAAAAAAAAAAAAAATAGAAGGGTGTTACTTCTATAGTACTGAAGTAAGAAAGTATCTGTTAGAATAAATGTCTCTTACTTGGGAGAAAACTACATGAAGTATTTAACCCCAAAGTAAGTTATTTTTTAAGGAAATAACTGATGATGTAATCAGCCTATCTATGAAATATAGAATAGAATAAGCACTTAGGAAAGATAAATCACTGAAAAATCAACATATATCGAACTCTCATTGTAGTGGGAGGATTGTGAGACAATCTGATAGGTATTTGGGAATAGAAGAGTCCTATGACCTAGAATCTAATTACTTTATCTACAAAGAGACAATAGATGATGTTGGTATAGATCTCTGGCAAAAGGCAATAGAATCCACATTAGAGTCTATGTACTCTAACAAAATCTGGAATCTTATAGATCTACCTGGAGGGGTAAAACTTTTTAGGTGTAAATTAGTCTATAAGAAAAGAAGAGAAATAGACGGGAAAGTAAAGACTTTCAAGGCAAGTTAGTTGCAAAAGGATTCTATACAGAAAGAATATCTATTCTATTTTTATGATCAAGTCTATTGGTATACTCTTTTCCATAGTCGTATTTCTTGATTATGAGATATAATAAATGGACATTAAGATAACTTTCCTGAATAGCAATCTTGACAGTTGTATCTAAAAAGTACAACCAGAGGGATTCATTGAAAAAGGCTAAGAAAGTAAAGTTTTTGAAACTTTAGAGATCCAATTTATAGACTTAAGTATTTGTCCAAAATTTATCGATTTGATTGATACATAGACGAATCTTGTATCTATAAAAGATTCAAGACAACAAAGTGAATTTTTCGGCTTATACATATTGATGATATACTAATAATTTGGAATGATATAGGATGACAATCATCAATAAAAATTTCGTAAGTACAATAGCATGATATTTATTATGCTATTGGGATAGTAAGTTATTACTAATCGAATCCATAACCTGAACATAGAATTAAAATCAAGTGTATCCTTAAGTATCTTCAGAGAAATAGGAACTATATACTTATCTATTATGGAGAAAGATTTGACTTTTGTAAGATATATTAATTCGGATACTTGATCTGAAAATATACTCCAGAAGATCAACCTTTTGTTATGTGTCAACCCTAGTAGGGAAAAATCAAAGTGAGTAACATAGTCTTAGCAGATAAACCATATTGATTCGTTTACCAAATCTTTATAAATCAAAGTATTCGAGGATCACCTAAAAGAAATGAGACTGCGTGATATATCACATCTGCTTTAAAGGGTAAGTGGGAGATTGTTGGGAATATGCCCTAGAAAGCAGCTTCTTTGTTTGGTATTTTAAACAATATTTATTAGATTTAAGTGTTATCTATTTATTGTTAATAAATTCTATATTTTGTCCCAATTATATTCATGTGATGTCTATGTTTTCTATTATGCAAATGTCTAAAACCTTCCATGACTAATAATGAGTAATAAAGAATTGTTCGTGTGAAGTGTTCACATGTGGGAGACTAAATTATTTATTTCATAATGTCTAAATTAAAAGTTCACATTCTGCAAATAAAGATGGAATACTTTATTTTGCCATAGAATGTAGTGTTGTCTATTTCAACAAGATTGATGAAGTCTCCAATTATCAAAGTGTCTGACTTCGGTTAGAAACACTAGTGCGTTATAAGAAAGTTAAAAGTGCATTGAACTGGACCAAGTGAAAATAGAATTTGAGGTTAAGTGCCGTAACTCAATATTCTATCTTTCACTAATCTAGCATTATTGCAAGATTGCCTTAATCCTAGTGATTGTCATATTTACTTTCATGAGTTTTATCTTTTTCACTTACTAAAGGACTAGTTCTGATTATATGGTTCGAACTCTGGTATCTTGGAAGACAAGATTTGTGAATTAATGAGAACGCCCTTCATGATTTGGACACCATGCATATAATGTCACTTTGAGTTTTTTTAAGGACTTGGATAATAAAAAACCAGGCGCCAGGTATTCACTTTGTGAATTTGACTGTGTTTGTACGGGCAGTTACAAACACCGTAGTCAATTATTATCCATTAGATGAAAAATGGCAACTCAAAGGTAAATATATACTAGAGGGGTAATACGGTAATTTTACCTTACTAGTACGGCATTGCATCGGGAGTATATCTACAGGTATAGTATATGCTAAATGGATCAAGTTAATTAAAGTGTTAATTAGCTTCACAGAAAATATATGACATTTAGTCTAAGAGTGCAATATTGGGCCTATAGTGGAGTGCCCCAATATTAATGGACAAGGCCTAATCATAATTAAGAGTTAATTTTGATTATGGGTAGTTGGTCCATTGGAGCTTAGACTATTTGGATCCATAAGGTCCCCCTGTCTAGCTCACACATAGCCCAATACTAATTGAATGATTAGTTGAGCCCAATAAGCCCATTAGGGTTTATATCTCTCTAATATTTAAGAGAAAAGTTCTCCTAAGCCTCTACAGAGTAACCACACGCCACTCATAGCATTGTAACTATGCTTCACATGTGACATAGAGAAAACGAGAGAGTGAGAGAGCTGAGCCACCGCGGGAGAAATCCTGAGCTCGTTCATGGCCGCTGAGGGAGAGATACCCATGGCTGTAAACATGCAATCAAGGAGAAGGAAGAGCGTCTTCCGGATCATCTGCTCATCTTTCGTTGGAAATCAAGAAGGTGCCCACACACTGGATCATTCAATGGGCTCCAGAGAATAGACAGGAATGCTCAATAGTTGTGAAGTGCTTCTAGGTTTTATGTAAACTAAGATCCATGAATTGATTAATGTTAGATCAACGATCCTATTTACTTCGTTTTGTAAGGTTTCACGAAAAATTTTAAAATATCAATTCTGCTGTATTCTTGATTTCTTTACAAAACTACGGAAATCATTTTCGGTAAAATCATTTTTCAAAATTCATTTTTTGGAATTTCCAGCAGCCATGTCTTCCAACAACCAATAAGCTTCATCAATGGATACTTGGTAGATAGAGGTGGTACCATTTCCTCTTTCCATCCATATTCTTGTTTCGAGTCGAAGGTTGTTGAGAAAATTTTGTATTTGATACTCTGAGGATAAACTATGATTCGGGCATATTATGAGCAACTCCTTGTATCTCCACTATTTACAATAAAATGGCTCCGAGTCTCATTGAGTAAACCACAAGAGGACTTATTAATCTAACATCTCCAAGTACCTCACAAAACAAACATTTAATGAGAAATATTAAAAATGAAAATAAACGCCTAAATTAAAATCAAGTAACTTACTTCCGATATAAACAACAATCTAAAATACTAATTCCCCGGCAACGACACCAAAAACTTGTTACGCTAAAATACATATACGTAAATTAACCGCAAATGCACGGGTCATAAACAAGTAATAAAGTGATAAGTATAGAGTTGTCGATCTCACGAGGAATTGGATATTAAATTATCGTTAATTACCTAAATTATTGAGACCTAACTTTATCTAGGCAACCAAACTAAATAAGTTTATAATTTAAATAAATACAAATATAAATATAAATATAAATATAATATATGGAAACTCTATGCACAAATGTATTAGGGGATTGAATTCACCTAACCATCAACTATGTCTTTTGATCACCAATTTCATCCTAATCAATTATTCCTAGTTTATAAACCAAGAACCCAAAGATATTTCTACTCCTTCTCCTGAGTGTCAAGTGAAATCATTCCTAAATCCCAGTTCCAATATCTCTATTTCGAACCTATAATTTAAGAATTCATTATGTTTAATGATTCTTCGATCATGGCTTCAAAAGAATTATAGGTTCTCTTAAACTCTACAAGTCCTAGGTTATACTATCCTATGATTGTTTCTAAAATTCCCTTTCTCAAGTACCAAATTCTAGAAACCAAATCATCCAACTAGTAGCTAATTAGTTGAGATGCACTAAGCATGGAATAGCATAAATAAATTCAAGAACAACATCAAAGAATATATAGGAAATCAAGACATAGAATCAAAGTTTAAGTTACATCATACTCCAAGCATATATCAATTAGTTCAATATAGGAGAATCCAACACTAATCTCAACAAGAATTTTATATATCCAAACATATTCATAAATCAAGTACTATACAAAAATTTAAATAAGGAAAGGGTGAGAAAAAGGATGAGAAAAACTCTTTTGTAGAGGTGAAACTTCAAGCCTTCAATCTCTTCAAGCGAGGATGAGAAAAACTCTTTTGTAGAGGTAGAACTTCAAGCCTTTAATCTCTTTAAGCCACTCTCTCAAGCATCCTCTCCAATAATTTTAGCTTCAAGCTCCTTTCTCTCTTGAAATTTTGAGCTCTCTTCGTTGTGTTTTCTCTCTAACTCACCACACTTTGAAATAGAGGCTTAAATTTGTATTTAAGGGGCTCCAAGATGACCTAGGCAGGGTGGAATATCAACCATTCGATCAGATGGCATCAATGGTTCAGATTGGCTCTAAAAACTCGCTAAAAATATGCTTCAGGATGCTGGGTAGCACCGCAGAGCTCCCTAACAAGTGCCGCGGTGCTCTAGCCCCTGGAACTCAGTTTTCCAGGCAGCACCATGGCGCTACTATTACAGTGCCGCGGCGCTCTCGGCTCTGGAACTCAGCACGACAACCTTTCTTCCCCGGGGCGCCATTTCTTTATTTTAACTCCGTTTTGCCTGATTTTTATTGCGTTGCATTCGTATCAGACTTAACTTTCATCTAAAATGAATACCCATATTTGTTACCAATTTATCTTGATTATCATTGATTCACAAGAACTACAAAAACAAAGTAAAAGCATATCAAACCATCATAAACGCTTGAGAACTTATAATTATTTGAGCTGAATGATACTTGATTTGTGAGTAAATTAATCACTCATTATAAACCGGTGGACACTTCTATTGAATAAAATCACAAGATTTGTGAAGATAGTTGGTAGATTGATTTACCTCTCACACAGTAAGCGAGACATTGCCTATGCAATCGGAGTCATAAGTCAGTTTATGCACAATTCCAAAGAAGTTCATCTTCAAGTGGCTCACCATATTTCGCATTACTTGAAGGGAATTTTGGAAAGGGGAATATTGTTCAAGAGAGGAGAGAAGTTAACACTTGAAGCCTACACAGATGCAGATTATGCTGGGTTTGTAGATGATAGAAGATCAACAATGGGTTTCTATACTTTTCTTGGTAGAAATCTTGTAACGTGGAGAAGCAAGAAACAAAACGTAGTTGCAAGGTCAAGTGCAGAAGCTGAATTTAGAGCTATGGCGTTAGGAGTTTGTGAGCTTTTGTGGCTGAAAATAATTTTAGAAGATTTGAATATTACGTGGGATGAACCTGTGAAACTCTATTGTGATAAAAAGTCAACAATCAACATTGCATATAATCATGTACAACATGATCTTACCAAGCACATTGAAGTTGATAGACATTTCATTAAGGAGAAACTGGACATCGAGTTAATTTGTAAATCATTTGTGCCCACCGAGAGCCAACTTGCAGATGTGCAAACTAAAGAATTTAGTGGCTCAACCTTTTAAAATATTATTGTCAAGCTAGGAATAGATAATATCCACTTACCAGCTTAGAAGAGAATGTCGAAATCAGCCAAGCTGTGAGATTGTATGTGCTGGCTATAATTAGATTAGACAAATTCTGTAAATATCTTAGTGTATATTTTTGGATAGTCAAATATTTGTGATTTATAGGTATTGTATCTTAGGTATTTATATTTTTTGATTTTTAGGAATTAGTCAGGTTTATCTATATGTTTCCATGTATTTTTCATTATTCAATAAGAAATATTATTCTCATCTCTCATACTAAGGGCTTGGCCATGATTAATTAGGGCTAATCTGAGAAAGTCTAGAATTGAAACCTAATTAGTTAAGTTTAGATAATTAACATGTTGGTCCTGTACTATGAATACAGTGTGACCGTGTGTGCAATATATTGTCGTTTAACACTCAGGAAAGACTATTGAGCTCGTGAAAGTTGTAAGTGCAGTTGTTTAACTACAATAATAAGTACTGTGTGTGCTATATCTGTGGTTGTGCTAATGTGGTACTATGAGATTATTTATAATGTCGAATGTACTCAAGGTTATGACTATTGTTGAACAATGGCACAATTATATGCATATTGCCCGTAGAAAGCCTGGTGGAATATAGTGACGCATGTGATAAGTCACTAGATTGTGAATTAACATATTTCAATGATGCTTGTGATGAGTTGCTAGATTATGAATTAACATGTTTTAGCAGTGCTTGTGATGAGTTGCTGGATTGTGATTTATCATGTTTCAGCGATGCTTGTGATGAGTCACTGGGGTTGAAATGACCTATTAACTAACGATACTTGTGATGAGTCGTTTAATTTAAAATATTCAGCGATGCTTGTGATAAGTCACTAAGGTTGGAATTACCTATTAACCTACGAAACTTGTGATGAGTCGTTAAGTTAAAATATTCGGTGGTGCTTATTATGAGTCGCTAAGGTTTGAAATTACTCGCGATCCACGGTGCTTGTGATGAGCCGTGATGATTATTGTGTGAATCAAGATGGCAATCTTTATAAACGACGTATATTGTTATGAAATTTATAATTATTGAAAAATTCCGTCTGTGAATAGTGTGAACTCCATTAAGTGTATTTTACTGGTCCACGTGATTTTTGTATAAGCTATATTTATACTTATACACTATTGGTGATCTTTTTGATATTTGTGTGAGTGACTATTACATATATATACTTATAGTTGCCTTGGTGGAACCTGTGTGAATTGTGGGACTAGTGATGGCTTATGATCAAGGTCTACATTTTTCTGTGACACTTAGTTTAATTCACTGCCTTACTAAGCTTAGTAGCTTGCTCAGTTTTTTCCTTATTATAGGTAAAGGTAAAGAAAAAGCCAAACCGTGAGCATGGAGCCTATCATAGTGTAAAGTACATATAGACTGGCTATGGAAAAATATTTAAAGAGTGATGTTTAAGTTAAAAGCTAATAAATGGCTCAAACTCTGGTATATTTTGGATTTCTATATAATTATATGGTACTCTATATATTTGTAAATGTAACTGTTTAAATTTGTTTTGAAAATTCGTATTTTTTGGTGTTCTCTAATTAACTTATCTCTCATCGAGTTTTCTATTAAATGTGTTTTAAACTTGTACCGACAAAAAAAATGTCACAGAATATGCCAAAAGGACTAAAACAAAAACATTAGATACTTGAATATAAAAAAGGAAAACAAATTAGGGACCAATATGCTAAAATGGTAAGTATGTTGGGGACAATGGTGCCATTTACTAAATTTATATATACAGAAGTTCATCTAGGACGGGGAAGAGTAAACTATTAGTGAGTGAGTCAGATTACATAGCTAGTACAAATTAGCCACTAGGTGATCATGAGGTCACATAGTCCCTTGGAAGGTGACTCACTCACCTTGGGGTAACTCAGTCACATGATAAGTATGAGTCACCCATAGTCACTGAGAGACTCGGTTCTAATTTGAATTGCAAATAATTTTTCCTTCTTGTTTTTTCTTTTATTTTTTTCACTTTTTATTTCTCTACATCTCTTTGGTAAAAATAACCTAGTGCCTCATAAATTAACGAGAATTCCTAAATCCCTCATTGGAGCAAAAACACTGTGTCCTCCAAATCAACTCAACCACTCTTTTTGCAATTCTAAATATAATGGGCTTTTCTTCAACACATCCCAAAGTCTTAATCTTGATAAGCATATCTTCGATCTCAGTGATGGATAACGGCAATTTCTCCGCCTTAAAAGTGTTGGAACACCATAACCTGACTTGGCATCTCCCACAGTCCCACTTCTTCATTATGTTGTTTTCCATTCCTTGTTGCGGCATGACTCTCACCCAATCCCACTTTACGAGTGAGGTTTCACCATAGGAGCTATTGAGCTAGAGATTTTAAACGTTCTTGATTCCGAACTTCTCATAAAAGATTAAGAGAGCAATCAAGGCTTGAGCCATTCGAATATGGACTAGGGATTTGCAAAATAGTTCGGGAAAAGTTTATAAATACCCGTTTTTAAAACTATATTTTTATAAAAACTCATTTTTTATTTTTATTTCATAAATACCTGTTTTTAGATTAATGTAGACCACCACTGTTTTACACATGAAATGTATACCGTGGTCTACATTTCATGAATAAAAATTAAACTTAAAATTTGCATACATTTTAAAATATATACCGTTCATATTTTACACATAAAATGCGTACCTCATGGATGAAATTTACCTTGTAAATGTAGACCACTCATATTTTGCACATGAAATGTGAACTATAAAATAGGTATTTTTGAAAGAAAAATTAAAAAAAGGTATTTATGAAAATAGGTTTTAAAAATAGGTACTAAACATAAATTTCTCAAAAAGTTCTATTTAATATAAAATACCACAAAAATCCTGATTTTCTTTTTGAAAAAAATAATAATTATGTATACCATGTGAGGTGTTATTTCCCCATACTTTTGACCTTATTTGACTAGCATCACCATAGAATCATCTTCATCCGAGGCTTTAAATTTTGGATCTCTAGGTTTTTTTCCTGTTCCAAGAAGGTGGCTCAACTTCCCTTTCCCTTTCAAGAAAGTCCGGACAAATTGAGACTACTTGAGGTAATTCTTTGCATTTAATCTATAACCTGATTGAATGTTTGGCAATTCTCCCACTGGTGTTGTTGCAATCGTCTCTATTGCTTAGACTCCGATAGGATTAGAACTTTCAATGATATTAGACATGATGAAATGGGTAGGAAAAAGAATAAAGAGAAACTTCTGGTTCAAAGAAAAAACAAACTTTGAAAGATAATATTATGTGACAATATAAGTCACGAAATTTTTTAATTCCAGAAAGCGTAAGAAGCTGATGTAGAATAAGATAAGAATTTGGAAAGAGAATAGATAGAATAGCAAAGGATGATAGAATTTATGTAGAAATAGATTAATTGGTAGAAAAGCAATATAACTAGATAAAGAACTCAGAGAGAAACGAAAAAACCATAGGAGGAGAAAACTTAATAATCAATCAATATTCATTCATAATCTGAAAAATAATTACATAGTTAAGCCTTTTTATAGATAGGTAATTAGACACAACTAGGAAAGTAGACAAATTCTAGAAACTGATAAAATAGGAAACATAAAAATACATACTCAAAATTAAAATAAATCTAATAATTAAATAAAACTTATAAATAATAATATCAATTATAATTTCCTAATTTATGTATTCTATGTTTGCATCATTCTTCTGGGGTTCGAGAACTCGACTCCGATGAGTTAAAACTCAAGTACATCATAATTAAGTAGTCTAAAGCAGAGGAAAATTGGCAAGCGCAAGTCTTGATGCATGATGACGATGTAGGATCTAGACTCTTTACACTTGTCCTACTCTCTCTAGATCACAATATGCGTTTGAACACCTTGCTTCTTAAAAAATTCTCTCACATTGAAAGCTAGTCCAATAGTCATATTATAAAGAAAAATCAAACAAATATGCATTTGATCCAAGTTTTGGAATTTTATATTGAGGTTGATGTGTAGGTTGACTAGGAACAACAGGTAAAGAAATAGAATCACCAGGTTGAGAGGCTACTTTGGACTTAGCTATAGTTGAATGTCGTTCTATAATAAGTTCATCAAGGTTGGGAGGTTGTATGTCACATGTACTTGTTTTCATGCCTTGGTAATATTGGCTTATGCATTCCAATTGCACTCTAATGTCGGCTAAATTTTCGTCAATCTGGGATTTATAATCTTGAATAAAATGAGGTTGGCCATAATGAGTTGTAGAATATATAATATGGCGAACACTAAGTTAGATGACAGAGTGAATATGGAATTGACTAACGTGAAATGTTACCTGTCCTACGAGAACAGAATCAACTAAGATAGGGAACCTTTGTCTTCGATAATAGGGTGCGAGGAATTTTTCTTCAAATTTTTCTTTAATTTCAATCCACAAAGGCTTATGATTTAAGCAGTTAAAGGCCTGTAACATTTTAAACCAATAATAGTTAGCAACACCAACCAATATCCAATCAGCAAAATGAATACATCTTTCATTTTCAAAATCATGCCATTCAAATTTTTTTTCCAAAAACTCATCCATTCTAAAAGATTATGTGGATATGGGTAACCATTATATTAAGAAAATCCTTTAGGTTGTTGACGGTATTGGTGAGGAGAATATGGCTCATAGGTATATTGAGTAGCAACATAAGGATCAGGGTAATATTGTTGGTAATAATTAGAGTTTTGAAAATTCATCATTAATAAATTAGCATAGATCAAAACACAATCAATCAATTTTACAACTAATAAAACTATAAGATAAAGTACCAATGTGGAAAAATATTACCCGAAATGTTCTTGGGGAGTTGATGTAAAGATATTCAATTCTGGGTAAAACAGCAAAATTTCACCAAAACAAGGATTTTTTGGAAAACTCTCAATTCTGGACTCACAGAGCAATCTTGTGAAAGTTGAATAATTGGCAGCAGTGGGTGGCGCAAGGTGGTGGTAAGGACTGAAGTTGATCATAGATTGTGGTTATTTTCACTATTTTTTATTTTTTTAGAGTGCGGAAGGAAAAAAAGATTAAGGATGTACAAGAGGAAATCCAACTAGGCTTAGATACCAAATTAATGTAGGATAAGATGAGAATTTGTAAAGAGAATAGGTAGAAGAACAAGAGGTGATAGAACTTAGGCAGAAATCGATGAAATGGCTGAAAAGTAATGCAACTAGATCAAGAACTCAGAGAGAAACGAAGAACCATAGGAGGAGAAAACTCAATAATCATTCAATATTCATTAATAATCTGAAAAATAATTATATAGTTAAGCCTAATTATAGATAGACAATTGGACACAATTAAGAAAGTAGATAGATTCTAGAAACTGATAAAAAAGGGAAATATATAATTATCTACTCAAAATTAAAATAAACCTAATAATTAAATAAAATCGATAAATAATAATATTAATTATAATTTCCTAATTTTTTTACTCTATGTGTACCTCAAAAGCTTTGATACCATATGAGAGATGGATATTTCTTATTGAATAATGAAAAAATACATGGAGATCTAGACTAACAAATCTGACTAATTCCTAAAAATCAGAAAATGTAAATACCTAGGATACAATTCCTATAAATCAGGAATATTTGACTATCTAAAAATATACTATAAGATATTTACAGTTGTCTAATCCAATTACAACCAGCTCACACAATCTCATAGCTGGATGATTTCGACACTTATTTTTATTAACTCATTTTGCAAAACTTTTTATTTGGTGTGTTATCGAAACTCCACTTAAAACCATTCAATCTATAATTTTATGCTATTTTCTCGAAAAATGTGTACATACTCTAAAGTTTTTTTGGAAATAAAATGAGATTCTAATATTCTTTTAAATCATTATGAATCCATTCCTTAGTTTTAAAAATTCAATTCAAGTCAAAATTGCCTTTTTACTCGTTACTGAGTACCGAAATATACTTTATGGTCGATTTTGTCAGAAATTTAAAGCATTAACCGGAATTCAATTTTAGAAATTTCTTGAACCCTTGGTTCGCCTTTAGGGATGTAAACGGGGTGGGGCGGGGCCGAGGAATGGCCCCCCCGCCCCCGTACCTGTCTCTATATTTCATCCCCGCCCCCGTCCCCGGCCCCGGAGAATCCTCGGCGGGGGCGAGGCGGGGAATCCCTAGCGGGGTCAGTGCGGGGCGGAGAATCCCCGCTAGATTTATAGAAAAAAAAAACTTAGTCATATATATAAATACTACTCTAATCTTGTTAGAATCAAAAATATACAAAACACTAAAAACAAAAAAAGCACAAGTCCAAAAACTAGAAAAATATTATTAAGGTTCAAAATGTGAGCATCTATTTTTCTTTTTATGTTTGTATTTATATATAATTTTTTTTAAAATAATGTAAAAAGTATATCGGGGCGGGGTTCGGGATGGAGAATACCTCCCCAGGCCCCGCCCAGACTCTGACTCGGGTATGTATTTACATACTCGACCCCGTCCCCGAATAGTCCCCCCGAACCCGTCCCATTAGGGGCGGGGTCCCGCGGGGACCCGAATCCGCGGGGCAAATTGACATCCCTATTCGCCTTTGAAATATACTTTTATAGAGAAATAATTGAAGTTTTCTAGAATTCCATTATCGTTTCTAAATTTGCCCACTTTGCAAGACTTTGTTCACTTGGTTTGAAAACTCCAAAAGTTGATTTTTAGTATTTTGCCTCAAATGTTAAAAATCACTATGTCTTAACTACATAAGCTATGGGAATTTTTCTTGAGGCATTGGAACCCATTTGCAATCTCGTGTTTAGGAAAACTACACAAGAAAATAGCAAAAATTACTTTTCTTGGTTAAAATGTGTAAAACTTATAAATAAGTTAAATTACAAAAACAATTTAGTGATCTAATTTCTAGAGCTCACCCTAGGTCCATTTTAAATTTGTTTTCCACGACTTACACCATTCTAGAAACCTCTATGTGTCTACTTTATAACATAAAAAGCTCAGATCAAACTAAGATTGTTAATGCAGTTTTCGAAGTTTGAACATTTTATTATTTTTCTGGAAACTCAAAACGACAGTTTCAACCTCTTGGCATTCTTTTGGACGTAACTCACTCATTACAAATCCGAATGACCTAATTTTTTACTCTAAACACATTTACACAAAATCCCCTGAAATCTAGTCTCAGAGATCACTTGAAAATTCATCACAACTGTCTTGAAAATCTATTTTAGAATTTGGGTAGATTGTGTTCAAGGAATTTTCTAGTTATAACCATTGCCAACTTTGATCACTTGACCATTTTAACACTCAAAATCAACATGCACGGCTTCTATTAAATACTAGACATCATCAAACATCAAAGAATAATTACCAAAACTATAACTCACACACACTTATTACATGCCATGGCCTTTGGCCTCAAATGACTGCTAAACTTATGAAAATCACCATAAAAATTAAGAATTTATCTTTGAGCTTTCTCTTCTAAGCTACTTGTCTTTGATCTCACAAAGCCACAAGCTCTAACACTTATCCAAAATCATACTCTCTTTCAAAATACCATATTACTTAACTTAGAACCCACATAATCATCTTTTTTAAAGTAAAAGATCAAAGTCAATAACTTACCTCTTAAAACTTCAAATTTCCACCCTTTGCATGTATGGTCTAACCTTCTTGGATGGCTCTAATTCTCATATATGTTGAACTACTAGCTCTTAGGATTATTTTTGTATAAAAATTTTAGAAATGAGAAGAAGTCAAGGTTTAGGGGCTGATTGTTTGTTTAATTTGAGAGAAAATGAAGAGAAAGTTGAGAGAAAAATTTTAGAACTTGAAAAGACTAAGTTTGCTTGGAAATGGAAAAAAATGAAGCAAATGGTTTTCTTCTCCCTTTAATATGCACGAAATTTCTGAATATTTTGGCTGCCAAATTGTGGTCGAAAGTCCTCCATTCACATACTTTCTCATTTGTTCAAAATGATGGCAATTGCCACTTGTCCAATTTCACTAAAACTTATCCACATTTGTTTAATATAAATTCTTCCACTAAGCTTTCTTTTTATTGGCTCAATCTTAAATATATATATAATACTATTTCTCAAATAAAATAATGCTAATGTTCAGCTCTTAAGTAAAAATAAAACCTCAGTTTAAATTTTTTCGAAAATTACGCCCTTATGCCCTTTACAATCTTACCGTTTATCCATTTTAACTCTTAATTTCACCAAAAGGTTTGAAACACATAACCTAAGTACTATTCTAAACACTTTGACCATCTTAATTTAATAGATTTCCATACTATGAGTCAAAGGACAAAAATATCCTTAGGTTATAACTAAATCCGTTCAAAACACCCGTTAAGTCCAATGGCCATTTTTCTGCAAAAATTGACTTTCAAAAACGTAAATATTCATTTTAAGAATGAAACAAGAGCCACGTTAAATCTTAACTCAATTCTAGGGCTTGTCAGCTACAATTAAGATAGAAATTTAGCTCTCCAAGCTATTTCTAAGTTTCGATTTCACCAAAAGTTCATAGAATTAACCCTCATAAATTTAAGTGCGCCATAACATTCATAAGAAATTACTCTCTTTATATTATCAATAAATCAAAGTGAGTACAAATTTTATGTTTCTTAACAAGTACAGAATTTCGAGGGTGTTACATATTCCATCCAAAATTCTGTTACGATCTATTTAAATGAGAGAAATATTGTGTCATTGATCCTATTGTTTCAATTGTTTTGTAATTTAGTCCCTAGTGCTTTTTTGGGGGGATAGGGGAGAGAGATATTCATATCTCTGATTAACAATATTGCATCCACCAATTTTCTGAAAAATTAAAATCAAAGGCAAATTATTAAAAAAAGAAAGAGAAAACAATTCATTTAAGAATCAAATTCAAATTCTCAAAAAAAAAAAAAAACACAAACACACCCTAATTTATGTCAATTTATAGTAACTCTTACGGACCAAAAGTAATTAGTTTACAACTTTTAAAACTAAAAATTTCACATATATCCTTTTCTACTAGTCAAATTTGTCTAAAATTAACTATCTCCATTAAATTTCATTTTATTATGAATTGGTTATTCTTTTAAAAAAAACAAATTAACTAATTATTTACCAAAGCAATATAGCTAATAAGCCTAGAAATTTTCGTAGATTTTTTTTTCTAATTTTTTATTTTATTCTAAAACCACTAACTAATAGTTTACATGTAAAAAGTAATATAGTTAATTATTCAAAAAAAAGTAATATAGTTAATTATTCAAAAAAAAGTAATATAGTTAAGCTTTGAGATTTTGTAAAATTTTTCGCTTTCTTTTTTTTTTCATCGAGTGGTTTTACTATAATTATACTTTATTTTAGTATATATTATTGTAATTTTGATAAGAATTTGAGAATATTTGTATGTGCATGTTTTTATTGTTTTTAACCCAAATGATTGGTAGATGTAATATATTGTTAATTAGAGGTATGAATGCCAAAAAAAAAACAAAAATATAGGGTCTAAATTGCTAAACAATTTAAACAATAGGGATCAATAGCATAACATTTCTCCTGTTTCAAATGAATTTTAACAGTATTTCGGATGGATTATACTAAAAGGACTAACGATGCCAAAAGAATGACACATTAGGTACTTGAATGCCCAAAAAGGAAAAAACAAGAAAAAAGTTGGGGACTAATATACCAAAATGATAATACGTTGGGATCCAATGGTATCGTTTACCCGTATAAATTTTTTTCTTTTTTTTTTGACGAAAAGATTGGAAAATTTAATTAATAGAGGCAATATTTGCCAAAAGTACATCCGAAATATAAGCCGAACGGTCATTCAACCAAATCTGATCCTCCAAGGATCTAAAAGAATACTTAGCTAGGGAATGGGCAACTAAGTTCCCACTCCTAGAATAATAACAACACTTTCAACTTCCAAAAAATTTAAGAAGCTTCTTGATATCGGAAACAATAGGCTCTTCAATGCCAGCAATAGAGTTGGAAAGGATTGCTTTAATGACATTGGAAGCATCAAATTCAGCTATTCCAATTTGGAACCCATTATTAATGGCAAACCTTTGGCCCTCTTTAAATGCTAGTAATTCAGCAACAAAAGGAGATGAGGCTTTAGCTAGACTGATGGAGGCACAACCAAGGACCTGCCCCCTAAAGTCACGAACCACAATCCCAATGCCTATTGTATTCAGCTCCAATGAGAAGGCAGCATCTGTATTCAATTTTAAGAGGCCTGCATCAGGAGGCTTCCATCTTGGATCAACAGCAAGTCGACAAGAAGGGGGGAGGGTCTCGATTTTAAAGCACTCTTGAAACTCAGACAAATAACTCCCAGCTTCTTCCATAATAATTAATAAAAGAGTCAGACCTGGAACAATTTTCGAAGACAAATTTGTTCCTAGCAGACCAAATGTTCCAAACCACCATACAGAACAGGGCTAACTCATCTCTACAGATATGCTTAAAGGCATATAGTAAAAAACTAGGCAGACCAGAGCCTATGAACCTTGAGAGTGCGGGCCCAAAGCACGAGCCAGACCAGATTCCAGCCACTCTATCACAGTGCCAAAAAGCATGGAAACCACCCTTGATCTCTTTTTTACACCAGGGGCACAACACATCAATGTCAACATGACGGTTTTTTAGAGCTGCACGGGTAGGAAGAATTTTGTGAAAAACTCTCCGCATAAATTTTGACTTTTGGTGGGATTCTGAGGTTCCAAAGACACTTCCACCAAGACGTATTAGTTGAAGGAGTTGAGGGCCTGTTTCCACCATTGAAGCCATAGCCAGCTTGTACCCAAATCTGACAGAGTAGATTGCACTAGAATTACAGTGCCAGAGGAGCTTGTCGTCCAAAACTGAGTAACCGAGAGGGATGCTTTCAATGCAAAATCTTTCAATAGGAAATAACATATGATTTATAAGATCCAAATTCCATTTCCTATTAGAAATTATATCCTCCACAAACCAAAAATCAGAACCACGCATGGGAGTGATGGCTTTGAAAGTAGATGGTCTCGGCTGCCAAAGGTCACTGAATAATCTTATCTTTGACCCATCTCCCACACGCCAACGAACACCTTGTTTGAAGAGATCAGCTCCCCAAATAATACTCCGCCATGCATATGAAGCAGCATATCCCACTTTTGCATACAAGAAATCTGAGTTTGGGAAGTATTTACTTTCATAGGCGCCATCCCTATTTTGCCACTAGTGCCTGATTAAAAACCACAAAGTCTCAGAACCCCAAACCTCCTTCATGCTTAGGTTTACAAAGTTTCTTCCACCTTATCCAATGTATCTTATTTTCCTTTTCCCCAACACCCCACCAAATTTTGGTGATAAGAGATTTCAAATCGTTACACAAAGTAGTAGGAAGTTTAAAGACACTCATGGTGTAAGTTGGAATGGACTGAGCCACAACCTTAATGAGGACCTCTTTTTTGCCCACAGAAAAGATTTTACTTCTCCATAGTTGGAGTTTGCTCCATAATCGTTCCTTAATCCAGTTGAAAGTAGACCTTTCGTTGCAACCCACCAAAGTGTTGGTAATTATTTACGAAAAATATGACAAAATCAAATATGAGGGAAAGCATGGAAAACAAAAGTTTTTCCAGGTTATAATTTTTTATAAAACTTTTTAGGATCTTTGTTATGTTCTAAATACATAAAAGAGATTGTGTACCTCATCCAAAGAGTCTTTCTTCCTACGCACTAAGCTTGTAACTGTAGAGGTGAGCAAGTATCTCGGCCTTAATCAATCTTCAAGTAAGAATCCAAGAACTCCAATGGCCTCCAAAGGTGGCTCCAAGAATTTCTCTCTCCCACTTTTCTCTCAGTTTTCTGTGCAGTCACCAAACTAATGTTTCAGTCAAAACTGAATCTGTCTCACAAAGGAAGGGGAAGAAGCCTTTTATAGGCTCCTCTCTTAAGGGAGAAATTTGGGGCTGGCCAAATTCTGCTCTAAAGAGCAGATTATGTGGGCTATAAAATCTCACCTTCCTATTCATTCATTTTCTCTTTTTTGTATAATTGCCCAGAAAATTATTTGATCCCAATTGATCTCATGTAGCCTAAGATGTTGATATAGGTTGGGGACCCAAATAGACCTATTTAATTTAAGCTCTAATAGACAAAAGCTCAGTTACAATTAACTCTTAACATAAGTGGGCCTGTACTATTAGTTATGGACTTATTCCACTAAAGGTCCAAACTGCATTCTTGAATTAAATAAATATCACAAGATACTTTATAATTAAAATTATGTCTCTTAGATAATTAGCATATGCATCTGTATCCCCCACATGAATACTGATAATTGGAGCTAGGTAAAATTACCATTTTGCCCCTCTAATTATATTTTTTAATTTTTTGATACAATACTATATCTATTGGATGACCAGACTTACAGAAAGTCTTCAATTAATAAAATATCTAATTTTATTAATTACTTAGCTAAGATTTAAATCATCCAAGCTCGTATAGCTCCTCAAGGCGGTATTCACTTCTCTATATAATAGAGTTGTGGATTCCATATCTATAAGCATATATTCCTAATACCCTTAATAATTTATTACCAAAATACTAGGGTCTAGATCGTCAATTTCTTGATCCGTATCTTTAAACATCTTAAATAATGCAGATTAAGAAAGACACGGTTTAATTATCAAGTTTGTGAGAATATGTTCTTATCAATGACACTTATTACAAGAATATATTTTACATGGTCCTTATTCAATATTTATACACCAAGACTTTTTGCATATGGTCACACCAATATAGACTAAGACATACTATAAATGCACAAAGTCTTGCAATACGATCTAAGAGAAGTGTCCAGCTTCTCTTATTAGTTGCGAACAAACTTATTTGATTTAATTAGAGAAAATATGTCTTAACTTTAATAAAAAAAAATTATTAAAATATTTCTCTAATAAATAAATCATGGAACCTTTTGACATTTACTATTGTGCTAATAATCAAAACATTATCACAAATACTATGCATGAAATATCCTTTATTAAATATCAAAATATTCAATAAATATCCATAAATAGTAAATACTTTTTTGGGCATAATCCTAAAATTATCTCACTTGCACAAAAAATAATTTATTACATCTTTTGCATCCCTAAACTTATAAGGTGACCCTCAAAGTTGTTGCCAAGTCGTGCTTTAGTCAATGAATCAGCTAGGTTATCTTCCAACGCGATCTTACACACAGTCACTTCTCCTAGATCAACTATATATCTCGAATGAGATGATGCTTCCTCTCAACGTGCTTCACCTTTTTGTGGCTTCTATGTTCCTTTAAGTTAGCAATTGTTCTACTGTTATCACAATATAGAGTCAACGATTGACTAGCAGTAGGAACCACTTGTAAATTTATTAAGAATTTCTGGAGCTAAACAACTTCCTCTACAGCCTCACAAGCAGTTACATATTCAGCTTCTATGGTAGAGTCAACAATACAAGTTTGCTTCATACTCCTTCAAATAATAGCTTTTCCACCAAGAGTAAAGAAAGAACCAGAAGTTAACTTTCTGAAGTTAGAATCTGATACCTGATTGGAAATCAGAATCTGTTTACCCAATGGGAGTAAGGTCTTCTCCAGAATACACAAGTATATAGTCTCTAGTTCTCCAAAGATATATTAGAATATGCTTGACTGCCACCCAATGTTCTGGTCCTGGATTTGATTGGAATCTACTAACAACTCTAACTGCAACGCATATATCCGGTCTAGTTCATAACATAACATACATGAGACTTCCCACTGCCGAAGCATATGGTATCCTCTTCACGTCTTCTATCTCTTTTGCATTTTTAGGAGATTGTACTTTTGATAGTTTAACTCCATATAAAAAAAGACAACAACCCTTTCTTAGAGTTTTTCATATCAAATCTAGCCAAGATTTTATCTATATAAGAAGTTTATAATAAAGCTATGGACATATTCTTCTTATCACGAATGATTTGGATTTGTAGTATATAGCTTGCTGCACCAAGGTACTTCATATCAAACTACTTTCCAAACCATACTTTAGTAGTTATCATTATACCTACATCATTTCCAATGAGTAAAAATTCATCTACATAAAGTACTAGAAATATCGATTTGCCATTTTCTATCTTTTTGTAGGCACAAGGCTCGTATACAACTTGATCACATCCATAAGATTTAATAGCTTGATCAAATCTTATGTTCCACGATCTAGATGCTTGCTTTTCTACAAAACTGTCTGGTTGCACCATATAGATGCTTTTGTCAAGATTTCCATTCAGAAATACAGTCTTGACATCTATTTGCCAAATCTCATAATCGAGGGTTATGGCTATGGATTAAAGAATACGAATAGTTTTAATCATAGCAATAGGAGAGAAGGTTTCTTCATAATTGATTCCCTCTTTCCGAGTATAACCCTTTGCTACAAGCCTTGCTTTGAAGGTCTCAATCTTCCCGTCTATTCCTCTTTTTCCCTTGTAGACCCATTTGTACCCTATGGGTTTTACTCATGCAGGTAGATCCACAAGTTTCCTGACATGATTAGAGTACAAGGACTCTATCTCAGATTTTATGGCCTTTTAGCACGAGTTGGTATCAACATCCTTCATAGCTTCGTCGTAGGTGAAGGGATCCACTTCCAAACTTTCATGGATAGTCCAGAAGAATTTACCTTGTCATATTTTGGGTTGTTTTACAACCCTCCCACTACAACGAAGTTGTAGAGGATTCTGGGGCATCTCAGTGGCTGGTTGTTGTTGTACTTTGGGCTGAACATTTTATTATGCAGGATGTGGTCCACCAGCAGGTGGTACTTGTTGTAGAATCGGTAGATTCACAACTTGAGTCCCATATAGAACTTATTACTGTAAAACCACCCTTTGTCATAGAGTACTCGCAGTTCTCTGAAATGACATCATCTTATCAATCACAGGCGTTTCAACATTTGGAACATCTGTGGTTAAAGTCTCTCCAGTGATTTCTTCAATAATTACTTCGCTTTTTAGCTTGTAATTCTTCATATAGTCCTTTTCCAAAAAGGTTGCATTTGTACTAACAAATACCTTGTTGTCAATTAGACTATAAAAAAAACACCTCTTGTGCCTTTGGGATAACCTATAAAAATGCAAGCCTCAAAAAACTGTTTAAGTGTTTCACCTCTTGTATCTTCCCATTCAGCCTTTTTTCTCCTTTTTGTATTGCCCAGAAAATTGTTTGAGCCCAATTAATCTCATGTAGCCCAAGATATTGGTGTAGGTTGGGGACCCAAATGGACCTATTTAGTTCAAGCTCCAATAGGCAAAGGCCTAGTTACAATTAACTCTTAATAAGTGGGCTTGTACTATTAGTTAGGACTTATTCTGCTAAAGGTCCAAATTGTATTCTTGAATTAAATAAATATCACAAGATACTTTATAATTAAAATTATATCCATTAGATAACTAAAATGTGCATGTGTATCCCCACATAAGTACCAATAATTGGAACTAGGTAAAATTACTGTTTTGTCCCTCTAATTATATCTTTCAATTCGTTGATATAAGACTATATCTAATGGATGACAATACTTACATAAAGCCTTCAATAAATAAAATATCCAATTTTTTTAATTACTTAACTAAGATTTAAATCATCTAAGCTCGTAGCTCCTCAAGACGATATTCACTTCTCTATATAATAGAGTTGTGGATTCTATATCTATAAGCATATGTTCCCATTGCCTATAATAATGCATTACCAAAATGTCAGAGTCTAGATTGTCGATTTCTTGATCCGTACTTTTAAGATCTCAAATAATACAAATTATGAACACAAGTTCATCACCTATTTTGGGATTAAGAAAGACATGCGTTAATTATCAAGTTTGTGAGAATGTGTTCTTGTCAACGGCACTTATTACAAGAACATATTTCATATGGTCTATATTCAATGTTTACACACCAAAACTTTTTGCACATGGTCATACCAATATAGAATCTCCTCTATAGAAAAGAGCTTACTTAAAAATTCATTCATTTCTGGAGTGAATTTGTTTTCAATAGTGGCAAAGACCCTTTCCAAATTAGTAGAGGATGGATTACACGGAGTAAAGATTTCTGAGAAGTAGGTACTTATAGTTCGCTCGATATCTTCCCGCCAATTAACCCAAACTCCCGTTGAGTTTTCTAAGCCTCAGATTAAGTTCTTGGAGTGCCTTTGGGTAGCTTTTGCGTAAAAGAACTTTGTGTTCCGGTCACCATCCTTAAGCCAATCGGCTCTTGATCGTTGCTTCCATTAAAATTCCTCTTGTTCAAGAAACTTGTCTCGTTTTTTTTTCAAGCTGCTTAATACAAACATCCCTTCTGTCCATCCCTGCTTCGTGGTAGCGTAAAAGTTCCATTTGAATGGACTTAACCATTTTCGGACTTTGTCCATACGTATCACGACTCTAGGATTTCAAACAATCACCATACTTCCTTAATCCATTAATGAAAGCATAACCAGAACCCCTCACATTATGAGACAACTAGAAATTAGCAATAACTTCTTAAACAACTGCCAAGGTTCAGTATGGAAATTACTCTTAAAAGAGGAGGACGGTCCCAAAAACTCATCTGGAGGACTCAGAATAATTTTAAGCACACGGTGGTCAGACCCCCAAAAATCTTCGTGAAAGACCTGAGCTCCAGGAAAAAGAAATTTCCACTCCACACAGCTAAGCCCTCGATGTAACCTTTCCTTTAACATTGGATTCTACTCCCTTGCCCATGTCACACGTGAAAACTTCACCCACAAAACCAAGATCAATAAATTCACATCCATCCACAACTTCTCAAAACCTTCTCATCTCACTGAAGTAGCTGTCATTCCTTCCTATTTTTCCTGTAGATAAAAAACTTTGTTAAAGTCTCCCATACACAACCAAGGACGATTAGAGTAAGACTTTAATCTACAGAGCAAATCCTAGTAATGTGCCCTTTGTGCCTGAACTGGATGTCCATAGAATCAGTAAAATGCCACTATTTGTTTTCACCATCCACTACCTAAACATCAATGTGGTATTTAGAGTTCCATAAAAGGATTAACCCGCCACTTCGGCCTTCCGAATCCACATGAAAACCATTTTGAAAACCCAATCTATGCTTCAAATTTGATGCCTTTCTACCCCAAAGCTTCATTTCAGAGAAGAAAACCACCTAGCGAGACATATTACAAAGTTATTTCCGTAGAGTTCGGAATATTGTGGCACTGCCAAGGCCACGAGCATTCCAGCATAGAAGATTCATAATGACCAGCGGGGTTGCTCCGTAACTTCCTCTGATTCTTGGACATTTGAAACATCCAACGAGACTCTATGTTGCAAATTTTCAGCTCCCCCTTTAATACTAACCTGCCTTTTCCCTGCCTTTTTTGATGAAGACCCATCTTCATAATTATGTATACGTAAGCCAGCATGAGCCAATTCCTTCCAGCTTTTCCTTCTTGGGACCCCCGCTTTATCTCCTGGGTCATATCGACCTGCCACAGAAGTCCTCGTCTGTTGTACGTTAAGAGAAGCTACCAGATGGTCCTCGAACTCCTTTAGTTTCAGGGGCTTATAGAAATGTGACCAAATTTTGGGCCCAATTTCAGTAAATGTCCCTTTGTCAAATGTTATAGCAAAATGTCCGGTATATATGCTTATATACCAAGTGTAAAATTTTATATACCAAGTATAAAAAATTTTATACTCAGTACATTTCAGTACAGTAACTGAAATTGGTAGATATATTTATTTACCAAGTGTAAAAATATATAAACATGGATATTTAGCTATAAAATTTTAGAAGTGGACATCTACTTAATCAAATTTAAAATCTTGGTCATCCACCTAAATTTTTCTTAGTTTTACTGTAGTATTGTTACCACATTGAGCCTCAAAGCCCCAATTTTAAACCATACTAGTTTATGGCCCAAAGTAGTAGGTTCCAAAGTATTGAACAACCTTGGATCAAGCGGCCCAATAGCAATTATATTGACTGGAATTGGTCTGACGAAGGATTTGAAAATTGACACCAAGTAAACAATTCCAACTTTATTAGGTGCTCCTGGTCCCATACATACAACTCCGAAATTTTCAATCTCTAAATGCAATTTCAAATTTGGAGCCCGCATTGGTGCCAGGACCCAAGGGTCGATAGAGGGTGACGTGGACCCAGCTGATGGAACTTGTAGGTTCTTCACTCTTCTCACATCCATATCTGCAGCATGACTCACCGTAGGGAAGGCAGTCAGAGACATATCAAACTGATTGCCATCACCGTTACTACCAAAAGTAGTATCTCCACATTCAGGAGCTCTATCCATTGTAGAACCCCTCAACCAAGCTCCATAGTTTTAGATCTCATTTACCAGTACGAAACTCCCAATGGAGATTACCAAGACAAAACTGAAACCAAAACTGGGTATTAAGGAAAACACCTTCACTTGGACTTTCTCAATTATCAAATCATTTCAAGACTAAGAACGTCTTGGTAGAGTGCCAAAGTTTTGACGAAAGGACTCTCAGCAACACATCCTCTGAACCATAAGAGAAGATAAAAAGGTCAGCGGCCATCTCAAAGTTTAAGAGACTAGACTTAATCCTCAAAAGACGGGAGGCAACATAAAGGAATAGCTTATGAATTATTAGCTATCCGAATAGGCAAAGCTTTAAAACTCTAGACCATTCCATTAACTCTGTATCTTCCAAGTAGATTATATATTCTTCGGCAGTAGAGGTCACGAAAATTATGTATGTTTCGAGCTTAAATAGTTGTGTGTTTTCAAGTGTTTTTGTTGGTTTGATGTGTTTTTATTTATTTTTATAGTTCTTGTGAATAAATGAGAATAATGGTGAATTTTTGCCTCAAAAATGGGTTTTTCAAAACCATTTGGATTGAAGTTGGATCTGACACAGACATAACACAATGAAAATAAGGCAAATCAAAACTAAAACGGAGAAATGACTCACCCAGAAAGTCACAATGCATAGTAGCATGCAACACAGCGCGCAACTGTGCCCTTGGGAGGTGCCCATGCACCTCCCCTACTACTCGAAGGCATGACTATACCCCTGGGATGTGCGGCTGCACCCCTGATCCGTCTGGGACACATTTTTGAGCCCTTTTAATGAGTTTTGACGGCCTAGATTGCTCCTTTCTCATAATCCAACGATGGAGACTCATCCATCCTTAAGTAGTGCTTGAATTTAACCTAGAATGAAGCTTAAAAGAGGGATAGAGACACAAATTTCAGTGTGGAGAATTGGAGGAAAAACATACTAAATTCCTAGAGAGAAAAGCTTGGAGTTAGAGATTTCTTAAAGAATTTTTGGGAGAGATTCTTGAAGACTTGAAGACTTGAAGCATATCTCCACAAGAGTTTTTCTTTTCCTTTCTCTCTATCCTAATCTTTCTTGAAATTTCTATTGGACATATTGTGAAATCTTGTTTGGATATTATGAACTTGTTATTGAGATTAGTAATGGATTCTACGATATGCTTATTTATATTTGATAAGTATGAGTTGATTTTTCATTTTTAATACTTTGTTTTGTTTATTTTGTTTATTATTATTCTATTTTTCATTGTCAATTCATTTATATTTCTCCTTGCTCATTGCTTCTAATTTATTTGGCCAATGAATTAGTTGACTTTAGGATGTGATTTTAATGCTTGGGAGAAATTAATCTCATAATCTGGAATTGAGAGGCATAGTTTAGGTTGTTGTGAGACAGGGAGGAGATCAATGCCTAGATAATCACTTAGATAGTTTGGGTAGTTTTGGTTATTGTGAGACTGGGAAGTGAGCGATACCTTAATTTCTATTTGAGGGCTTAAACTTAATGAACGCTTAATTAACCGGGTTAGATAGGGATATCAACTTAGGTTAGTTAGGTATATTACCTCATTTGACGCTCGGAAGAGGTAATAAGGTGAAATCAGATCCTTCGATTAGTAAATTAAATGGAATTAGACCGGTAATTACTCAATTTGACAAACTTAGGAGTAATTAGGCGAATTCAAATCCTTAGTACACTCGTGCATAGTAATTATCCATATTTTATTTACGCTTTATTCTTTTGATCTTTGTTTTTATTTGTTATTTTTACACTCATTTAGTTTTCATGCCTAAATAAAGTCAGATTGCGATAATCTTGGTACATAGGGATAATCTAAAACCCAATCTCTATGGATAGACCCTTCTTGTCACTATACTAGCTAGTTTTGACTTTCATTAGGACATGCTAGGTTAGTTTATAGGAGGATAACATTATAAATTATGAATTTGATTTTGGGGGTTTATAATCAACGACTAAACGTTCAATTGTCAAATTTTTGGCACCGTTGCCAGGGATTGGCATACTTAAACTATTGTTAATATCGAGAGTAAGTAACTAGATTTTAAATTAGGCTTTTATTTTTGTTTGTCATTCTTAATTTTTATTTTCTTTTTATGTTTGTCTTGCAAGGTACTTGGAGATGGTAGATCAATAAGTCCTCTTGAGATTTGCTCAATGAGACTCTGAGCCATTCTATTGTGCCTGGTGGAGATATAAGAAAGTGCTCACTATATTCACTGATCATGGCTTCTCTCGAAAGTGTCAACTACAAATCTTCCTCGATAGGTTATATGCCAAAACAAGATTGTGGGTGGAAAGAGGAGATGGTACCACCAAGCTACCTCAATTTGGCAAATAATTCCAACATCTCAGCGCCATGATTTGACACTCTGCATCATCAAGCGGAGTCTTCTCTTTGCCTTGAAGTACTAGTTGCCCAATTTTCGGAGGAGACAAGGCTCTGTATAGAGAAGTTAAAGAGAATGGAGACCGTGACAAAAGACACACAAGATACATACAATTGTGAAAGCCGCTGAGAGGAGTCAAGCACGAGCAGGAGGATCTTTGGGTTGTTTGATGATGACTACTCAAGTGAGGAGGAGGTTTAAGACAATACTTGCGAATCTCAACCTTTGGAGATCCAAGTCATTGTGCCACCAGCTATCAAAGCTCATATCTATAATGATCCAATATGGCTAAATCCTTCTCCACCGTCTCTACCACTGTTCTTAAAGGCCGACCATGCATATGTTTCGTAGCTGGTTCAAGTTGAGCATACATGCCGAACCTTGCCATACAATGCTAAACTTAAGGGCATTCAAAACCAAGACCTATATGTCATGTTTTATGACACGTACTATGGGCAGAAGCCAATTCTTGATGAGCTTCCAATTTTTACATAGAGACACAAGGCATGGAGAAAACTCGAGTTAAAGCCACTATTGCTCAGGGTATCATCTTCGCCAACTGTAATAGGAGGTGAGAATGCCTCGCCTCCTAGGTACGTGTCTTTATTCTCTTGTACTTAATTTGATTGAATTATGTTGATTTTTAGTGTGGGAGTGGGAACATGGTTGGTTAATTGTTAGTTGGCTATTGGCTTTGCTTATGTGTGTGTTGGTTGCTATGATTTTTTCTACCATGAGCTGTGTTCTTTTAATAATTGTTTTACTTGCTTTCCTTTAGTTTGTGTGAATAAGTTGAGTTCTGATAAGATGAAATGACTTGATAGTAATGATGAGTATAGTCACTTAGTATTCTTTAGGTCTTTTAAAATGTAATTCATTGAATTATCTATGTGCTTGACTCACATTGGTTGCATTTCACTTTTGACTCTCTAAATTTGAGCACCATGAATTATGATCACTTGACTAATTTGGGCATTAGAAAACACTTATGTGCATTAGCTAGACTTCGATATCTCACGAACTCTAGAACCCATTTGAGTGTTGCTTGAGGTGAAATCCTAGGTTAAGTATCATTGAAGAAAGAATTTAGGTATTTCTTTGGATTGTTTGAGCCTTTGAAGCTAACCCTTTAAAAATTTATCCGTAGTTAACCCTACTTGAGCTAATTGTCCTTTTTTCTTCATCACCCTCACAAGTGTATCCACAAATTTCATTCACTTTGCTTAAATCCATTACTAGTAGGTATGATTGCATTGCGCTCTTACATGATTTATTAAGCATAAAGGCAAGTATGGATTGTGTTTGGAGAATTGTTGGTGGATTGGATGTTTAAAAAATAAAAAAAAAATAAAAAGAAAGAGTTTATGCAAAGTGTGTATTACCTTCTATTCTTTTCAACATTGAGGACAACGTTGATTTTGAGTTTAGGGATGAGGTTCATATTTCTCTTTCTTTTGTGACAATTCTTATGCTTGTAATATATATATATATATAAAATGAAATGGAAAAATATCAAAAAAAATATATAAAAAAATGAAATGGAAAAAAATCAAAAATAAACTAAAATATATATAAAAAAAAGAATAAAGGATTGTGTTTAGTGTTGTGTTTTTGTGAATAAACTTGTTGTGGGATTGTTTGAAGGAAGAAGGAAAAAAAGTGATAAAATGGGAGGTTGGTAAGTGAATTTGTTTTGAAGAATCATGCAAGATCCTTGAGTTATAATGCAAACCTAGGGTGATCCAAGCCGAAAAATGCCCTTCTCATATAAGCTTCACCCCGATCTTACATTACAACTCTTGAAAGACCTTTTGATCATCAATGACACAATAACCTACATTAGTGGAGAGTGACACAAAGAATGGGCTTATAGTAGTTCTAATTTACATTATCTAGATATCACTCATAATCTACTAAGCATATAAGTCTATCCTGAGTTTATTTGGTTGAGTGAGATTGATTGTGCACACACTTACATGAGAGGGTCTTAAGTGAAGTGAAAACCGATGCTTGATATTAAAATTCTAGATATTTTTAATGATTGCATTTCATTCGAGCTTGGAATATTTTGTGATTTTGAAGATTCTTATACGGTTGTTGATTCGATGCAAAACTCACATGTTTACATTTTTATTAGTACCTTATTTGTGTTTGCTTTTTTGTTATTTTGTTTCAAACTATTTTATTGAAGTTGGATCCGATACGGACATAACGCAATGAAAATGAGGCAAATCAGAGCTAAAATGGAGAAATGGCGCACCCGGGAAGCCACAATGCGCAGCAGAGTTTAACAGGGCACGCAGCTATGCCTCTACGCAGAAAGGGGTGCGCAGCTCTGCCCCTGGGGGCACCTCCCCTACTGCCCGAAGGTGTAGCTACACCCCTAATGTGTCCTGGATGTGTTTTTGAGCCCTTTTAATGAGTTTTGATGGCCTGGATTGCTCCTTTCTCATAATCCAACAATGAAGACTCATCCATCCTTAAGTGGTGCCTGAATTTAACCTAAAATGAAGCTTAAAAGGGGGATGGAGGCACAAATTTTAAGGTGAAGAATTAGAGAGAAAAATATACCAAATTCCTAGAGAGAAAAGCTTGGAGTTGGGGATTTCTTGAAGAATTCTTGTGAAAGATTCTTGAAGCTCATCTCCACAAGACTTTTTCTTTTCCTTTCTCTCTACCTCTCTACCCTAATCTCTCTTGAAATTTGTATTGGGCATATTTTGAAATCTTGTTTGGATATTATGAACTTCTTATTGAGATTAGTAATGGATTCTGCTATGTTTGTTTATATTTGATTACTATGATTTGGTTTTTCCTTTTTAATACTATGTTTTGACTATTTTGTTTATTATTAGTCTATTTTCTATTGTCAATTCATTTATGCTTCTCCTTGCTCATTGCCTCTAATTTATTTGGCCAATGAATTAGTTGACTTTAGGATATGATTTTGATACTTGGGAGAGATTAATCTCATAATTCGGAATTAAGAGGCATAGTTTAGGTTGTTATGAGACCGAGAGGAGACCAATGCCTACATAATCACTGAGATAGTTTGGGTGATTTTGGTTATTGTGAAACCGAGAGGTGAGCGATACCTTAATTCCATTTGAGGGCTTGAACTTAATAAACACTTAATTAACCGAGTTAGATAGGGATATCAACTTAGGTTAGTTAGGTGTATTAGCTCATTTGACGCTCGGGAGAGGTAATAAGGTGAAGTTAGATCCCTCGATTAGTGAATTAAATGGAATTAGACCGGTAATTACTCAATTTGACAAACTTAAGAGTGATTAAGCAAATTCAACTCATTAGTACATTCGTGCATGGTAATTATCTATATTTATTTACGCTTTATTCTTTTGATCTTTATTTTTATTTGTTATTTTTATACTCATTTAGTTTTTGTGCCTAAATAAAGTCGGGTTGTGATAATCTTGGTACTTAGCGACAATTGAAAACCTAATTTCTGTAGATCGATCCTTCTTGTCCCTATAGTAGCTAGTTTTGATTTTTATTAGGACATGCTAGGTTAGTTTATAGGAGAAGAATATTATAAATTATAGATTTAATTTTGAGTGTTTATAACTAACGACTAAACGTTCAATTATTAGTGGAGATTATCAAGACAAAACTGAAACCAGAACTGGGTATAAAGGAAAACACCTTCCCCTGGACTTTCTCGATTGTCGAATAATTTGAAGACTAAGAACGTCTTGGTAGAGTGCCAAGGTTCTGACGGAAGGACTCTCGGCAACACATCCTCTGCACCACAAGAGAATATAAAAACATCAGCGGCCACCTCAAAGTTTAAGAGACCAGATTAATCCTTAAAAGACGGGAGACAACACAAAGGAATGGCTTATGAATTATTAGCTTTCCAAATAGGCAAAGCTTTAAAACTCCAGACCATTCCATTAACTCCGTATCTTCCAAGCAGATTATATATGCTTCGGCAGCAGAGGTCATGAAAGTGCTCCTCTTGTCATCACTCTCGTCTATAGCTAAAACGGTGGGGACGGCAGCGGAGGAAGAAGACATCAAGGAATGAAAACCATATTGTAACTGTCACTAGAGGACAGAGAAAGCACTGAGTAAACCAGAGAGAATAAAAACAAAAAAACAAAATTCAATCATTTTTACCCCTATGAATTTTACCTTCACATTGTTACAAAGCTTCAATTAAACCCCTCATTTGCCCCATAAATTTTTGTAGTTTTACATTTCACCTGTATTTTGTTTTTTTTTTTTGAAAAAAAAAAATCAGTTATGTTCCTTATTTGCCTCCATTTATTTTTGTGATTTTTCAATTTTACTTTATATTTTTCTAATATCTTAATTTTCCCTCACTTTTTATGAATAATTTTTCTTTGGACCCTATTTTATAATCTCTTTTAATCATTTACTATGTGTTTTCAAAATTACCATTTTTAAGATTTTCATGAACTCATTTATAAGACCATTTAAAGAAAGTGAATATATATATATATATATATATATATATATATCTAGAGAGCTAAAGAACCGAATTTATGTGCTCAATGAATTTCCTAATTTTATGCTCCCATTGAAAAAAATTTATGGCTCCATCACTACTCGCCAGGTGGCCACATGATCATCTGTTAGGTTATTCCTCTTAACCATCTTACCGAAATATCCACGGTTGATGGACTCACACATCAATTGACTAGGTGACCATAAAATTCATGGTGGGTGAATTATACTAGCTTTGGAATGAGTCACCCACCAGTTAAATTGTTGATAGGCGGAATTAAAATATTTGAATTTTTCAAAAATCTAATGGTTTTTTTTTTTTGGGTATACTCCCCTAAATTGCCCACAAGAATCCAAATTATTTTAGGTTATCATACTTGCCCTTATTAAACTATATAAAGACATAACTAAATATGTATCCAAATATGATTTTAACTCTTTCAATCTCATTCTGATTCCAAAAATAAAATTGCAATAATCCTTATATCACAAACTCTTGTCCTTAAAAATATGGTGGGTTTACAAAATAGATAAATGATACTATTGGTCCTTGAACTATTGAGAAAGTCTCACTTTGTTACTTATACTTCAAATT
Organism: Trema orientale; assembly: GCA_002914845.1. Classification (NCBI taxonomy): domain Eukaryota; kingdom Viridiplantae; phylum Streptophyta; class Magnoliopsida; order Rosales; family Cannabaceae; genus Trema; species Trema orientale. Next base: position 132,382 of record JXTC01000234.1, read on the forward strand.
TTTTATTTTAAAATCTAATTTGTAGCAGAAAATTGGCCCAGGAACTTTCAAAAACTCTCTCAAAGCAATTGACTATATGAGTACATAGTATTAATTCATAAAAAACAAAAAAAAAAAAAAAAAAACATACAAAGAGAATAGATCTAATACTCTTTGTAGTCTATCAGCGGATCCTAACTTTTCTGTCTTTTAAATCACGATCTTCCAATCTAAGCCTCAAACATAACCGAATGAATATGTGTGTGTTGCGTACAGTTTCTCATACTCACACTTTAGGAACTTGCAATAATCTCAATACAAGAAAACAAATAATTATCTCCTTTATAATTATTATACTATTAATGAATATAATTAATCATATTAATTAATATTAATTATTAATCATATTAATAATTATTAAATAATAATCATATTAATAATTATCAAATAATAATTAAAAAATTAATCAAATTCGATAATTAATGTTTTGTAGTAAAACATATTATCCTATGTATAGGAATTAAGTTCACAACTAATTCTTGTGAAGATTTAAAATATCAAATATTTTTAAAAAATTGACTAATTAGGATAATTTAAATAATTGGAAAATAAATCACATTTATTATCTAATTATTAAATAATTAAATATCTAATTAATTTATCTAATTTTATCTTAATCTCATTAAGACACTATCTTAAAGTCACTAAGATCTAAAGGATAATAAAAGATAATTATTTCTAATTATAAAATTCCTATTTCTATAATTATACTTAGAAAAATTTAATTGTAATATTCTAAATTAAGAAATAATTAAAACTCTTTAAATTAATCCTAATTGATTAGAAACTTATAACTCAAACAATGTTTCCATATTTATCTAACGTTTATATTTAATTATAATTAAGTAATTGTAATAATTAAATAAAGATAATATCTATATTTAATTATAACAGAAATTTAATCACAATTAAATTCCTATCATATGTTAGAATTATTCTTGTTATAAAAAGATATAACTTTCTAATTAATAAATCATATTAATTATCAAATTAATCTCATTAATTAGTTATCTAATTAATCTTACTAATTAGTGGAGTTACTAATCTAATTAGGAAACTCCAACTTATATTTTAATTCTAAAATTAGAATAGTTACTATATAAATAGTTATTACACTTAACTATAGAATTTTAATCTAATTTAAATTCTATCCTTTTCTATAACCTAATTAATCTCATTAATTATAAGTTTGAATAATCTATGGATCGTAATTATCTAAATCTAATTTGATTAGATTTAGTTTCAAATTTAAATTCAAAACTATATCCTAATTTAAATCAAATTCAAATTAAGGATAATTACTAAATTTAAATTGTTCAAATTTAAACTATCATGATTTATAGATAATTACCTAATCATATCTAATCACATTAAATATCTAATTAATTTGAATAGTTGTTATCTATTTAAATTCAAAATTTAAGTAGAAAGAGATAGAAAATTTTATCTAATTTCAAAAATTAGTAGATATTCTATTCAAATTCAAACTAACTATTAGATTTATCAAGATAATATCTAATCTTATTAAGTATCTAAATTAATTTGAATAGTTGTTATCTATTTAAATTTAAAATTTAAATAGAAAGAGATAAGATAGAAAATATGATCCAATTTCAAAAATTAGTATATATCCTACTCAAAATCAAACTAATTATTAGATAATATCCTAATTATATAATTATTTCAAATTTATATTAACTATCCTATTGTAAATCAAATTTGAAATATGATAGGTTTAAATTTAGAAAACAATCCTAATCTAATTAGATAGTTACCTAATTCAAAATTTGAATTTAAATTAAATAATTATCTAATTAATTAAATAATTTAGAAATTAGTGGTGGTGGCGAAAACACCGCTACCATCGGTGAAAAATGGAGCAAAGGGTGGCTACAGAGCACGGGGCCGCCTGGCTACGGCACACGGCAAAGTCCTGTGCGCCAGGGGGGCTAGCTCCACGCTGGACGTGCGCAGGACGTGCGCTGGCTGCACTGGCCATGCGCAGGCCATGCATAGGCGCACACTAGCACCAGCATGCCGTGCACATCCGCAATACAGGCCGTGCACAGGCAGGGGCGTGCCAGAATGCCGACAGCCAATTTTTGTTTTTTTTAAAGGTGAAAAAATTAAAACAATATCCAAAAATTCTGGAAAAAATTCATATTTCAAACTCATTGAAAACATGTTCATGAATCTATCAACCATGAAATCCAAGAACACCTAGACCTAATTTTGCTAGATCACAATCCATAAATTTTCTCACCACATAAAAGACAGCAGTATCACATAATAAAATATCATTTATCTCCATGAATCATTTAACTATGATAAGCAAAAATTGCTCAAACTCAGTCACATAACTTATATCACACAATTCTAGATAAATATTATGCTATACATATGAACCTATACTCTAGATACTAATCACTGGAAATTAACCTAACACTTAGGAAAAAATATATATGCATAAATTCAGTATAAAATACATGAACATAATTAGTGGATTTAGGTTTTAAAAGTTTTCTATGAAAATAATTTTCATCATGCATATATCAAACACAGGATCTTGTATAACATAAATCAAATCTAGATGCATAAACCCTAGAGATTAGATTTGGGATTTACCTCTTGTAGCATGCTCTTCCTTGATCTCCTTTTTTATGATGATTAAACTTCTAACTCTAGATCTTCTTGTCTATACTTTGACTCTTGGTGGACGAGGCTAGTAGGCACCAAGTTGAATCCTTCATTGGAGAACTATCAAGAACTCCTTCTTGATCTTCTAGTCATAGTTATTTGAGATAAGTACGTGATATTTCTAGAAAAATAATTTTCTTCTCTCTAGGATGTGTATGGCCAAATTGCAAAGTGACTTTAGTTCACTGTGCTTGGCCGAAATTCTCTTCTTGTCTCCCTCTTCATGGCGTGTTGGACTAGTACTAGGGTGATGCAGTTTTTTCTCTCATATTCCTTATATATGTGAGGCCTAAACTACTAATCCTAGTCCAATTAGGATTGAGTTTGTTCTTTAATTTAGGCTTTACGAGTATTTTTATAAATATGTCCAATCCATGTAACTTATTTATAAAAATACCAACTTCTGTGTAGAATCATTATTTTACACAGTTTCATGAAACTAATATCACGTATACCACCTACCAATTAATGAGCTTTGTTGAGCTAGACAAGGGACCTAATAGATCCAAATAACCTAAGCTCCAATAGTATGATAAATATATAATAACTCTTATTATGGTATTTATATAAATACTATTAGTAAAGGAGACACTCCACTAAAGGCCCAATATTGCACTCTTAGATTAAATGTCATACTTTCTATAAAGTTTTAATTAAATAATCTTGATTAACCGATCCACCTAGTATATTTTATAACACATGTAAAATCCTATATAATGTCGTAGTTGGACAGGTAAAATTACCATAATACCCCTTCAACACATATTTTCCTTCTGTCAAGGAATAATGTGTTAGGGTTTATGCCCTAAAAGCATGTACATTTTGGATATTTGCTGAATTAATAAAATGATATTTTTCTATTTGAATTTGTGCATAATTGGTAT
>JXTC01000234.1:140863-159233 GCA_002914845.1 Trema orientale
TATTATATATAGAGCCTCCATAAACTAGAGAAAAGAAGAGAGTCTTCCTATTCTCTATAGAACAAACTCTTGCAATCTCATGTGTTGAGAAAATTGCAAGTGCCTAAAGTGTGAGTTTTAAGAAATTGTACGCAACGCCCACACGTTCATCCAGTTGTGCTTGAGGCTTGGATTGGAAGATCGTGGTTTAGAAGACAATAAAGCTAGGATCTGCTGATAGGCTACAAGAGGTATTAGATCTATTCTCTTTGTGTGTTCCTATTTGCTATAAATTAATACTATGCACTCATATAGTCAATTGTTTTGAGAAAATTTTTGAATGTTCCTGGGCCAATCTTCCGCTGCGAAAATCGTTTTTTAATCCAACATAATGTTGTCGATAATTTTGTTCTCACTGGCCATTTAGACAAAATTATCGACCATTCACAAAGTGAATACGAAGATCTTAGATCTAATTATTCTATGAATCGTCAAAAATCCTAAAGTGACATTAATGTATAGTACCCATAACTATTTGATATTCCCGTCAATTCATAAACTTTAACCTTCAATATATTAGAGTTCGCCTCGAGCTTCGTTAGTCCTTTAAAAAATCAAAAAGCTACAATTCATGAAAGCAAGTCCAACCAAATACTAAGAATTAAGATTAATATGCTTAGAGCTAGTATGTGGTAATATTAAGAATTGAGTTACGACGATCCAATTCTTTATATTTACTTGATCTAGTTCAATACACATAACTTATTTATATTATACTAGTGTTTCTATCTGAAGTTAGACACTTTTGTGATTTGAGACACATCATTCCCATTGAGATAGACAAATAATATAACCTATAGTAAATAAAGTATTCTATTATTATTTACAGATTGTGAATTAGTTAATTTAGACTTAGATAGAGAAACAAGTCCCCTCATAATTAATACTTAATCATGTTTATTTTTTTATACACAAAAAAATTATGGAACTTTTTTAGATAAATAAACTATTTAATTGAGACAGTTTAATCTAACAAATATTATAATTGCATATAAGAGAAAGTTATTTACACTAAAAAGGTAAAATTAGAAATACGCTTTTTAGGGCAAATATTCCAATAGAGTTGCCAAGGTATTCTGAACTGGAACTGTGGTCTCGTAATTTTGTAGTTCAACAAATGTTGTTGCTTGTGGTCTGATCTGATCAGAAAGTAATTTCTCTGGTACAACTTTACTTCGAGGTTTAAAATATGTCATATAGTCATTTTCAAGAAAAGTGGTATTTGTCAATACGAATACATTTTTTCTCTTGAGGACTATAATACAAACCTCCTATCGTGCCTTTTGGATAGCCTACAAATAAATAAAGCTTTGTGTGTAGTTTTGGCTTCCCAGTCTTTCCTTTCAGTATATATGCTAGGTACTCGCATATGCGAATGTGATGTAAACTAAGTTTGTATCAATTCCACAACTCTAAAGGTGTCTTTTAAATATACTTAGAAGGTACTACATTCAAAAATATATACAGCAGTTTGCAGTGCATAACCCATAATGATATTAATAGGGAAGAGTAGCTCATTATTGACCTAACCATATCAAGCAATGTTTTATTTTTCCTTTCTATAACACCATTCAGTTGTAGTGTTTCAAGTACTATGAGTTGGGATAGGATGCTATGCTCCAGCAAGTGATCTTTGAATTCATTATCGAGGTATTCACCTCTTCAATCTGATCAAAGAGTTTTTAATAACTTACCTAATTGCTTTTTAGCTTCTGCTAAGAATTCTTTGAACTTTTCAAAGGTTTCAGATTTTCTTTACATTAGGTACACATATCCATATTATGAATAGTCATCAATAAATGTGACGAAGTACTCGTAACTACCTCTCACTTGTACATTCAATGGACCGCATACATTGCTATGTACAAGTTCAAGTGGTTCTTTGGCTCTTTCGCCCTTTGTTGAGAAAGGCCTCTTAGTCATTTTTCCTTATAGGCAAGATTCACAAGTTGTTAGAGTGCTAATTTTTAGCTCTCTTAAATGACCATCTTTTATAAGTCTATTTATCCTGTTTAGAATGATATGCCCTCTCTTAAAGGACCATTCTTTATAAGTCTATTTATCCTGTTTAGAATGATATGCCCTAACCTAATGTACCAAATATATATATCGTCGTCATTAGAAACTTCTTGCTTTTTAGGTTTTGGTTGTTCTACTTTAAACATTTCAGTATTAAGCGGTGATTATTCTTCCGGCCTTAATATGTAAAATTCATTCTCTATTTTTGTACGAAAATATCTAAACCATTTCTTGAAATAATAATCTCATTATTATGAAAAGAAATACCAAACATTTGTTCATGTAGTCTTGAAATAGTAATTAAATTCCTACGAAAATTGGGAATAAAATAAACATTATTCAATAACAAAAATCTATTCATAAAATGAAGATGGACGACTTCAATTGCTTTTGCCAAAATTTTGGCTCCATCACGTACTCTCATCACAAATTCCCCGTCGACAAGCTCCCTTAAAGAACTAAGCATCTGCAAAGAAGAACAAACATGATTAGTGGTTCCTGAATCAACTATCAAGGAAGATAAATCTTCTTCCATTAACCATGCTTCTAATTACCTTTCTTCTACTCTTTCAATTCGGAGAGATACTTGTTACAGTTTCTCTTTCGATGCCCTTCAACTCCATAATGAAAACATTTTTTCTTAGGCTTCTTATCCTTTGAGTTGTTCTCCTTGGTGCTCATGTCGTCCTTCTTGCTCTTCTTAGACTTGGAGCCAGAAGCACCCTTACTCTTCCTATTCCTATTTATGGTGTTTGAGGAAGAGGGCTTTTCTTTAGCAACATTTGCTTCAGTAATAGTTGTTGAACCTTCTTTACCTTTATCTTTCGATATCGATTCGAAGGTTTGTAGTTCGTTGAGCAGTTGAGTCATTGTACAATTCAACTTGTTCATAACATAATTGCTCTTGAATTGAAGAAAATCATGTGAGAGTGATTCCAAAATCATACCTACTTAGGTGCAGTCATCGATCGTGGCCCCAACTTCAGCCTGTCCAAAGTAATTGACCATCTTCAAAACATGATCTCTTATAGGAGTTTCCTTCTTCATTTTCGCGTTCATAGCCATTTTAGTAGCCTCATGACGAGATTGGTCGAAAGGTTACCCAAATATGACTTGGAGGGATTCTATTATCTCATAAGCGGTCTCCATCCTTTTGTGCTTAGCTCTAAGCACGTCAGTCATGTCTGCTAACAAGTAGTAGTGAGCTTTATTATTAGCATGAATCTACTTTTCATAGCTTTTTCATGCAGCACAAGTAGTATTAGCGGCAGATTATGGAGGACATTCTTCTGTAAACACAAACCTGCAGTCTTCACTAACAAGCACGATGTTCATATTACTTTTCCACTTGATAAAATTATCTGCAGTGAATTTTTCATTTACAAATAAAGTAATAATGAGATTCGAGGTTGACATGTTTGCTGAAATTAAATAAATAAAATAACATTCAACATATTTAAAATAAATATCACAAAGAATTTGGGATAGCAAACGTAATGTATAATGCAAGAAAGTAAACAAAAAACTTAATTATTAATTCCACGGTAATTCAATTTTCCCTAACTAAGTGTCGTCATAGGGTAAGTCACATAATTATTAATTAAATTGAGACATTCTCAATTAATAAATAAAACATCAAAATTTCTCATATTTTCTTTTATTCATTAACTATTGTTTTATGGATAAGATACTATTAAGAGTTTAATTATATCTTTATGAGTGTAACCCATTATTTCAAATTCTAGCAACTTAACTAAAAATTATCGTCGTAGGGTAGGTCAATTTTGAAATATATTCTAAAATCCTATCTCTTGGAAATTAAACTTTGATATTAATTTAAATGGACACCCTTCGTAGGGAGGACGAAATCTAAGTATCTTTAGGTGCCACTTAAATTTCATGATGTTTAATTAATAATGGAGACCATGAGATATATATATATATATTATCATACACCCCTCTCACACTCATTATTTTAGAATCTATGTGTTTCAGCTAATAAACATCTAATGTTTTATTCAACCTAGTTGTTATATCTTATATATCTATCTAGGTTAAATTATCGGTCCAATCTTATTTGTCCTAAATAAATTAGTAGATTTTTTAAAAATCTAAATTTATTATTATAGGAATAATTCGGCTTATCTAATTAATAAAGGTAGCCTAAATTAAATAAGTGTAATATTACCAAATTTAACTATTAAACTTAAATCACGTTATTCAATTTTCTTTTTATTCTTATCTTATAATTTAATCTAGTTAAATTGGTCATATTCTACTTAAACTATTTAGTATGAATATGATATGTATGCATTACATTCATAAATGACTATGAATGGATATAATGAATGGTATGTTATAATGCATGATCATGTTATATACATCACATATAATATAATAATTAAATAATAAAAAAATAACATTTGGCCCAATCATCAAGGAAAATAAATTACAACCCAATAAAAAAAATAATTAGTTATTACAATTTTTGTCTTCTTGGGCTTTTTCTCCTCTTTTGGTATTTTTACAAATCAAATTTGTACAAAAAAAATAGTATTGCTACAAATAATTGCACAAAACTAGCCCAGTATTTTTAGAAATTCCAAACAGGTTAAGTGGGCCTGGTTGGAAAAAATACCAGGTTTACTATTTTGTGAGCCACCTAATATGCTGGGCTACAATAGCCTAGTCCATATACTTATACTCATAAGTATCACCTGCCGGGCTATTAAGTCTTGCAGGTTAGGTTTTGACCCATGTGCCTTGCATGAAGCTAGGCGCAATTTGAAGCCGTAAGAGATCAGGTGCAATTACATATAATATATATTATATTATAATATCATATATATAAATATAATATATATATTAATGAAAATTTTTTTTCTCGGTTTGTTGAGTGCATTTTTGCGACAGACCCAGGTGGAAAGTTCTTCATCATTTTCTTTATACATTATAGGGAAAAAGAGAAAAGAAAATACAACAAAGCCTATAACCAAACAATTAGGGTTTATAATTTTTGATCTAATTAAAATAAATTACAATTAAATAATTAATTCCTAAAGGACCATATAATTAACGACCAAATATTAATTATACATCTATCATATGAAATTCATCTATTTATCACCAAATACATATCAAATCTAATGTAATACTCACTCATGCATATAAATAATTAATACTATATACTCATATAACCGCTCTAATACCAATAGTTAGTTTTAAATCTAATTTACAGCCGAAGATTAGCCCGGGAACTTTCAAAAATTTTCTCAAAATAATTAACTATATGAGTGTATAGTATTAATTCATAGAAAATAGAAAACATACAAAGAGAATAGATCTAATATCTCTTGTAGCCTATCAGGGGATCTGATAAGCCCCCTATACGCTTGACTTATGTGAGGCGTGCTAAGAAACCCCAGCAAGAGGAGAGAACAATCTGTTAGAAGTTAGTTAGTGGTTAGTTAGGTGAATCTATTGGGGAGGGTATGGTGATAATTGTGGAAATGGAATTGGGAAGCAGGCATAAGGGAAATAAAGAGAGGGGAGGTAGAATAGAAAAGGCAGAGAAGTTCTGGGTAGAGTTAGGGAGCTTGTCTCCAAGGAGAGCTACTGGCCTCTCGAATAGCCAAGCACCGCTTTATATTTCTTTATCTTTCTTTGATTACAGTAATAAAACTAAGCTCTTGTTACCCATAATTTCCTTCTGGTACTCATCAATTGGTATCAGAGCCCTTTTCTGGATCATGGCCCCGGGCAAAATGGAAGAACGCGTAGGTTATATCGACGAAAAAATGTCTGGGGTTCGGGAAAGCATCCTCATGATGCAAATCAATCTCTAGCGCCTCTCTTCACTTGAATCAGCTGTCGATGCTTTGATGTCAAAATTCTCTCTCTTCGATCGGTTCGAGCTTACTTTCTAGCAGCTCGATGCGAATTTGCATGCCAGTGTACCTCAACCCAGTGCACCCACCCCTGGCCACCGCACACCAACCCTAGTTTCCACTGCACCAGCTGTGGCAATGGGTTCCACTGACAACCGCTCTGAACCGTTTCACCCAGATTTGTGCCCTCGTCACCTAAAGATGCCGATTTTCGAAGGTCTGAACTCCGATGGTTGGGTTTTTCGCGCTGAGCGATTTTCCGCGATGAACCGGCTGACCGAGTAGGAAAAGCCCAAAAATGCCATTATTAGCCTTGACGGCGAGGCCTTCGCCTGGTTTCAATTGGCGGATGGCCGAAGGCCGATGCGCAGTTGGGAGGAATTGAAACTTGCCTTGCTCTATCATTTTTGACCGTCTCAGGAGGGTACGGCGTGCAAACAGTTCTTGGCCCTAAAGCAACTTGGCTCTATTCGGGACTATCACCAAGCATTCGAGATACTTTCGGCCTCCCTACAGAATATGCCCGATGAGATCTTAGAAGGGAACTTTATCAATGGCCTGACTTCGAAAAGTCAAGCTCCTGCAACCGACTGGGCTGAATCGCATCATAGACTTGGCCCAACGGGTAGAGGATCGTAACACCTTGCTATCCCAAACCAAAAACACCATGGGCCCAAGTGGCAGCCGAGGCCCATTCCATGCCAAAGGACCTGTCTGTGAATTTTCTTCCAACTATTCTCTACCTGTCCTAGCGGCTCAGAAAACAACCCTCCCAATGACTCGATCCTCAGGTCCGCCCTCGTCCACCTCTTCTTTTAAGCGTCTGACTGATGCTGAGTTGCAGATGAAACGCGACAAGGGCCTCTGTTTTCGTTGCGATGTGAAGTACTCAGTTAGCCATTGCTGCAAAACCAAGGAGCTACACGTCTTAGTTGTTAATGATGAGATTGAAATCGACGGGGATGAACTCGTCAATGAAGCCAATGACCACAACGAGATGCCGGCAGTCGGTGATGTTGTCGAACTCTCCATTAATTTAGTAGCGGGGTTAACTTCGCCTACTACTATGAAGCTCAAAGGGAAAATCGCTCAAAATGACGTGATCGTTCTCATTAACTGTGGAGCCACCCAAAATTTCATTTCAGCGGATTTGGTGATGAGACTCGCCCTTCCGCGGCAGGAAACCAATAGCTACGGGGTGTTTATTGGGAATGGCTTATCCGTCAAAGGAGCCAAAATTTGCAAGGGTATGGTATTGTCTGTACAAAATGTGGAAATTATGGCTGATTTTCTTCCTTTGGAATTGGGCAATTCTGATGTCATTTTGGGCATGCAGTGGCTGAAATCTCTAGGGGATATGCACATGAATTGGGAATCACTCACGATGAAATTCAAAATGGGCAGGGTTGCGGTCTCTTTACAAAGGGGATCCGGGACTCTCCAAATCCTTAGTCTCATTAAAAGCTATGATGAAAGCATTCAGGGAGCAGGGCGACGGGGTTCTACTTGAATTGGGTTCCCCCACAGTGGATGTTTCCGCTGACTTACCAATACCCAACCCACTTCAGCATGTTCTCCAATAGTACTAACAAGTGTTTGATTGGCCAGGACACCTCCCATCGGCCCGTACTCGGGATCATCGTATTCTACTACAACCGGGAGCTCCACCTGTAAATGTATGCCCCTATCGATACCCTCATATTCAGAAAGCAGAAATTGAAAAATTGGTCCAGGAGATGCTGGCAGCGGGAATAATACAGCCCAGTATCAGTCCGTTTTCCAGTCCAGTGTTGCTTGTTAAGAAGAAGGATGGCAGCTGGCGTTTTTGTGTCGATTATAGGGCACTTATTAAAGTCATGGTTCCTGACAAATTCCCCACCCCCGCTATTGATGAATTGCTGGATGAGTTGCATAGGGCTTGCATTTTTTTCAAACTTGATCTCAAATCTGGATATCACTAAATTCGGGTCAGCGGCGAGGATATGCCTAAGACCGCTTTTCGTACACACGAGGGCCACTACAAGTTCTTGGTCATGCCGTTCGGTTTGACCAATTCTCTGGTGACTTTCCAAGGACTCATGAACGACATCTTCAAAGGATGTTCACGGTGCTTCGTACTGGTTTTTTTCGAAGATATCTTAGTCTATAGTCGTTCATTGGAAGAGCATGTCACCCATCTAGAGCAAGTATTGGCAATTCTGCAGTCTAACCAGCTATTTGCCAATAAGAAAAAATGTCAATTTGGTCAATCAATCTTGGAATATCTTAGCCACATCATTTCGGGGGAAGGTGTCGCAGCAGAATAGAGCAAAGTAGAGGCTATGTTACAATGGCCTCGACCAAGTTCGCTGAAGGAACTTAGGGGATTTTTAGGGCTCACAGGGTATTATAGACGGTTTGTACGCAATTATGGAAGTATAGCATGGCCCCTTACCGAACAACTCAAAAAAGATAGGTTCGAGTGGAATGATTAGGTAGAAACGCCTTCCAGCAACTTAAGTTAGCTATGTCTTCCATTCTGATGTTTCCACTACCCGATTTCTCCCAGCCTTTTGTTCTTGAATCCGATGCCTCCGGACATAGGGTGGGGGTGGTGCTTATGCAAAACCAACACCCCATTGCGTTCTTCAGTCAGATTCTCACCCCCAAGGCCTGAAGCAAGTCAATTTACGAATGAGAACTCATGGCTATCATCTTGGTAGTATAGAAGTGGCGCCACTACCTGTTGGGGCAGAAATTCATTATTCGAACAGACCAACCAAGCCTCAAGTACTTGTGTGAGCAGAGGTTGGTAAGTAGTGAGCACCAAAAATGGCTCACTAAGCTGCTGGGGTATGATTTTGAAATCCAATAAAAGCCTGGACCGGACAACAAAGCTGCTGACGCCCTGTCATGGATAGGCACTGTGACCTCCTTGATGGCTCTCACGATACCAAGAGCGATCCATCTCGAAGACTTAGACGCTCAGGTCGCCGCTGATGCCAAATTAGGCCCTCTATGCCGGGACTTTCTCATGGACCCAGCAGCCAAACCAGGTTACCAATTGGTGCAGGGCTGCCTATTATACAAGGATAGGCTGGTGATTCCTCGGGGATCCTCCCTTATTCCATTTTTGCTACATGACGGGCATGACAGCGCCACTGGGGAACACTCAGGCTTTCTTAAAACCTACAAGCGTTTGGTAGCAAGCTTTTACTGGGAAGGCATGAAGAGCGAGATCTGGGAGTATGTGGCCAAATACGCTACTTGTCAGCAAAATAAGTACTTGGCCTTATCCCTAGCAGGGCTTCTCCAGCCATTACCCATTCTGGACTGAGTGTGGGCAGAGGTCTCCATGGATTTTGTTGAGGGCTTACCAAAATCGGAAGGGATAGACACAATCCTCATGGTGGTAGATAGACTGAGCAAATATGGGCATTTCATTGGGTTAAAACACCCATATACAGTGCAAGTCGTGGCTGGCGCATTTGTCAAAAAAGTGTTCAAGCTTCATAGGATCCCATAGTCAATAGTCTCTGATAGGGACAAGGTCTTCATGAGCCTCTTCTGGTCCGAACTTTTTCGGTTGCAGGGAACGATACTCAAGTATAGTATAGCCTATCATCCACAGATGGTCGGCGAGACAGAGGTGGTCAACCGTTGCTTAGAAACATACTTGCGCTACTTTACCACCACCAAACTGCGACAGTGGGCAAAGTGGCTGCCATGGGCAGAGTATTGGTATAACACTTCATTTCACATAGCCACCAAGTGCACCCCATTCTAGATTGTCTATTACCAAGACCCCCCACTCTTCTGCCCTTTGAGAAGGGAACAACAGCAGTCTCCACTGTGGAGCAGCAACTGCTGGAGCGTGATAGCATGCTTATGGAATTTCACAACCAACTGAGTCACGCGCAATAGAAAATGAAAGGAACAGCTGACAATCACCGTCTGGATGTCCAGTTTGCCATAGGTGACCTGGTGTACCTCAAGCTCCACCCTTATCGACGGAAGTCATTAGTCGCCCGTTCCAACAAAAAACTCGCAGCTCGATACTATGGCCCCTTCATTGTTTTACAACGCATTGGTTCGGTGGCTTACAAGCTCCAATTGCTCCTTTTAGCTTCAATTCATCCAGTGTTTCACGTCTCACAACTTCAGAAGGCAGTAGGGGAGTCCCAGCCTATATCACAATTGCCCTCTCAATTACAGGATGATTTTGAGCTGCTGGTGGAGCCGGAGGCCGTGTTGGGGTTACGACCTGCTACCCTCAACAGGACCCCTGGCATGGACATGCTGATTCAATGGAAAGTTCTGCCAGCGCTTGAGGCCACTTGGGAACCATATGAACTTGTCCAGTAGCAGTTTCCCAACTTCCACCTTGAGGACAAGGTCACTTATTTGGCAAGGAGTAGTGATAAGCCCCCTTTATGCTTCACTTATGTGAGGCGTGCTAAGAAACACCAGCAAAAGGAGAGGACAATCTGTTAGAAGTTAGTTAGTGGTTAGTTAGGAGAATCTGTTGGGGAGGGTATGGCGAGAATTGTGGAAACGGAATTGGGAAGCAGGCAGAAGGGAAATAAAGAGAGGGGAGGTAGAATGGAAAAGGCAGAGAGGTTCTAGGTAGAGTAAGGGAGCTTGTCTCCAAGGAGAACTACTGGCCTCTCGAATAGCCAAGCACCGCTTTGTATTTCTTTATCTTTCTTTGATTACAGTAATAAAACTAAGCTCTTGTTACCCATAATTTCCTTCTGGTACTCATCAGGATCCTAACTTTTCTATCTTCTAAACCACGATGTTCCAATCTAAGTCTCAAGCACAACAGAATGAAAGTATGGGCATTGCGTACAATTTCTCAAACTCACACTTTACGCACTTGCAATATTCTCAACACATGAGACTATAAGAGTAGTTTCTACAAGAAGATTCTCTTCTTTTTCTCTCTAGTTTATGGAAGCTATGTAGAGAATAATAGTACAAACGTATAGTTTTCTGCTAGGTTTTCTTTATATATATAAAATATATTTACTAAACTATTTAATAAATAAATAAATTAATCAAATTTATTAATATATATAATAAGAAACTTTGGCCGTATTTTTTTAAATAGGCCAAATATAATTTAATATATATATATATATTCGATTAATCTAATTGATATATATATATAGTAGTTAACATTATAAGTGGCTTATGCCACTTTATAGCCCTTTTAAAAGGCTTACCTACTTCTAGGATAACCCTGGCAAATCGCATGTAACACTTCTCACTTTCAGTCAGTTTCCCAATTTGTATTTATTCAATTATATGATAATTAGACATTTTAAATTCAAAATTTAAATAAATTAGGAAACTTATCTCTCCATAAATTAAAATTAATTAATTAATCATTAATTACAAGTAGATAAACTATTTATTTGAACAAAGTGTGCAGTAACAGAAATAATGTAATATCTAGTACAGTGTTTGTAGCATGTGGAATTGGAGACCTATGAACTTGTAATTCAAGCTCCAATAAATTATGACAATTAATTAATCTCTTTAATTAATTTATTTAATTTATTTATTCCAGTATTACTCCATTAAAATTTGGAATTGTACTCTTGAAGTTACAAAATTAATTTACTGGGAAAACAGGGAGCAGTATATTGATTTAATTATTATATGTAGTTCAATCCTCCATAAAAAATTCATAACGGGAACTAGGTCATTGTTCCGTTTACCTCTCCAGTTACATCTTTATCCTTATATTCCGTTGATTCTCTAATGAACAATTAATTTATAAGTCTATTATAAATTGAATACTCAAACTGTTCAAGTCTTGAATCAATACGCAAGAGAATCATCTTTCTAGCTTCCTAATAAAAGGAATGGATTCCATATCTGTAATTACATTCCCAGCTATTCATCTCATTAAACTCCCAAGATACAAGTGTTTTCATCTGTTCAAAAAACAAACCTTGAACAAGTATGTTAAAGAATATAATGCTATAAACAGGAGTCAATAACTACTTAGGATTAAAATTGATCTACATATGTTCATCTAGTTATACTATTTGAACTCTTAACAGATAAGGGAATTTATGTGAGATTCAAATTATGTCTGGTCCAATCCTATATAGTCCTATAATATAAAGTACCTCCATTGTGATGTCAACATATCAATAGTCTATATAAGACTATTACATTCTCAATGTTAATAGTGCGTACTAATAATATTTAATTAAAGATCTCGTACTTTAATTAATTATTATGGACTATGTTTAGTTTATTATCTATAAATTTAATCATCATGCATACAACACTTATATACTAACTTTATGATCACATAAATAAACTAGAGAACTTTTTATATTTAAAGACATATAAATTTTGCACAAATTCAAAATAAAAAAAATGTCATTTTATTCATTCAGCGAATATCCAAAATATACATACTTTTAGGGTGTAAACCTTAACATAAATTTCGTCAATTTATCCTAAACTATTAAAAATGTTTTATTTTACTCTTTTTAGCTATATATTAGGTTTGATTTAGCAAAACGAGCACATGAGATGCATGTATTCTTTTTTTTTTTATTGATTTTCACAAAATATCACATTTCATAGAGTTCAAAGTGCATTTCTGTCTAATGTACAGCTTACATTTGCTCAATCAATCATACACATCTTTATTCTCATTTTTAAACTACTCTAATATTGTATCTTCAAATCTCTTTACAGTGTTGGCTTCTCCTTGTGGAGATTAAATAAATAAAACAAAATAGTATATGTGTCTCAGGTACCCATTTTGTTAATAATAAAATGAAATATATAGCAAAAAGTTTTGGGGATTATGACGTAAAAGCAAGTAATAAAATAATATGTTTGATGATTAATAAATGTAATTACATTTTATCTATGTTTGCTTGTGTTTACTTTCATTATGCAATTTAGATATCATGTTATTTCTTTGATCATAATGTGATCTTAAACTAAGTATATAATTGATGTGTACAAGAGGATTTTAGTTTAAGAATAATAATCTAAAGTAGTTCATAATAGTTAAATGAAATTTGAGATTTTATTTAATTAAGATTATTAATGGAGTCTATCTTTACTATGAATAGTGCAATTATTTGAACTATAGTTGCAGACATATTACAATAGATGCGTTAAATATAATAAAGATTACATAGAACTTGGACTAAGATGAAAGTGAATTTTTAATAGGGTTAATTATATTTTTATTCCTTTTTTTTTACTGTTTGTTTAATTTATATTTTGTGTTTTGTTTATTATCAACATTGACCTCCAAATTTGAAACTTAAAATAAATTTATACCTTCTTTAGATCAAACACCAATTTTGAATATTGAGTTTACCAAAATACCCTTTTAAACTATAAAAATATATAGTTAAATATTTAATTTAAATTTAAAATAATTAAAATAAATGGTTAAAAGAACAAATATTTTTAAAAATAATTTAAAAAATGAAAAACCTTCCAAAATTAAATAGTATTTATAAAACTATTTATCAATTTTATATGTGTTTTAAATATGATTTCTTTTAAAAAATATATACTTATAATTTAAAGGTATTTTGGTAAACATAATGGTTAAAATTAGTGTTTGACTTAAAGAGGGTATAAATTTGTTACAAATTCTAAATCTGAAGGTCAATGTTGATAATAACCAAAACGCAAGGTATATACTAAATAAAGATAAAATGCAAGGCATAAAAATGTAATTATCTCTTTATAATGAGCTTCTTTAGAATATAGAAAGTTCACATTCATCAATTGATGATCATATATGAATTGATCTTAATCTTAAATAAATATGAACTCTGATATATCATATTATGCCTTCTGATTTGTGTAAATGAGGTCTATCATATCAGACCAATATCTTCATATCTTGGAGATAATAGTATTGCAAATGGCTCTACATATTTCATGGATATAGAATCCACTCCTTCTATTAGAAGTTAGAAAATATTCTCTTAAGTATTGATTCGAGTTTTGAACAATAAGCATGTTGTTTCTGTTAATGGTTAATAGAAATTTATAATTTATGATTAGTCATAAATTAATTATTCATTATAGAATCAGCGATATTTGAGAATAAATTAGTAATTAGAGAGGTTAACGGACTTAGACGTAGCTCTAATTATGAATATCTTGTTTGAGAGTCAATTTATATACAATGGTTAAACCTACGGACTATTCAAAGTTTTTTTTGTTGAATTAAACTATATCTATAATGTTGATGGTGCAACTCTAAATTTTTGTTAGAGTAATCTGAAAGATAATAAATTAAGTTTATTGATTAAGGAGTTTTAATTAATAAATTAAATTTATTGGAGCTCAATATTATGGCCCGATTAAAATAAGTCTGTGAACTAGCTTACAAACACTAATGGATCACATAGTTGGAAGAGGAACATAGGAGTCAAAATAATTGTTTTAAATTATTTAAAGGATAATATTATTTTTATACCTTGTATTTTGACACTTTGTTCATTTTGTACTATGTGTTTTGGTTATTATCAATATTGACCCTTAAATTGAATATTTGTTACAAATTTATACACGGATAGCAATTTAAAGTAGTTAATTTATCAAGATGATTTAATAAATTTATTCTCGGATCAGTTTTTATTTGATTTATTTTCAATTTTTTAAACGGCATCTTAGTAAATTAACTGCTCTAAATTGGTACCAAGGTATAAATTTATAACAGATTTCAAATCTAAAGGTCAATGTTGATAATAACCAAAATATAAGGTACAATTTGAACAAAATATCAAACTACAAAGTATAAAAGTGATATTAACACATTATTTAATAGTGGTGATACATATCTAACATGAATAAAAGTGATATTATCACATTATTTAATCGTGGTGATACATATCTAATAGGAATAAGTACTTAATAATTATTAAATAGTCATTTTAGAAAATACAAAAACCAGCCAACGTGCGACCAATATCCGTGTCCTTAACCCATTTGCCACCCCTAGCTACTATTTGGCATGGGGTATTGTAGTTTTAGTATTTTTTTTTTTTGAGAGGAAATGAGGTATTGTAATTTGTAGAGAAATTGTAGTATATATCCATCTTTTTAAATTTGACTTAGTTGATGTCCATTCCTTTTAATTTATAGCAAAATGTCCACCCATTTAAAAATTAAAAAAGCCATTAGCTAATAAATATTATTGTTTTCTGGTTTCGCCCTTAATTAAAATTTTTAGTTTTTTTCGTTTGGGTTTTCCGAATCTTTCGTGATTCTCTCTCTCTCTCATTCTCGTTCTCTCTCTTTCTCTCTCGTTCTCGTTCCTCTCTCTCTCTCTCTCTCTCTCTCTCTCTCTCTCTCTCGAATCTCTGGCGAAGAGGCATTGTTTTCCGGCGTTGTTTTTGTTCCCCTTATTTTTCTCCGGCGTTTTTGGGCTCATCTTCATATTCCCGGCATTTTTCTGGTTCTGCTTCATCTTCTCCAGCGTTTTGGTCGATTTCTTCCTTTGCATTGGTCGAGTTCAGCTTTCAATTTGATCTTGTTAGGTATGCATTGTTTTCTTGATTTTGATTTTCTTTTTTTTTTTAATCATATCTATATTTTTTGTGTTTGATTATATTGTGTATGCTTTTGGAGATTTTTATTTGTTCTTCTTATTCGTGTTATAATTATTGTTAATTTAAGTCTAATCCTTGTTTTTCTTTCTGATGGCTGTTTTTTTTGGAATTATACTATGTAATTAGTAATGGTTCATTACTTTTTTGTCGTGGTATTATTATAGTGGAATATTTATTTTTTCTGGTGGTATATGCTACTGTTGTTCTATTGTTTTAGTTGTTGAAGATATTTAATATTCTTGTTTAGTTCATAATTTTTTAGTCTTTGTATATGTGCTTTTTGTCGTGGTATATAATATTTCTTTTATATGGCTATTGTTGATTACTATGTCAATTATTTTGCTGTTTGGTTCATAGATTTTTGGTCGTGGTATATAAAAAGTTTGTCATGGTATATGAGGTTATGTACCAGATTCATTACATTGAGATATTGTATTTTTTATTTTCTTTCTATGTGCTTTTACACAATGAATTTTTGGTCATGGTATATGGAGCTATATGCCAGGTTTATTACTTTAAGTATATAATACTGTTATTTTGTTTCTAGCTCTTGGTCTTACACTTTGAGGTTTACTAATTTTTAGTCTTGGTATATAGAATTTTTGTCATTATATATGAGATTATATACCAGGTTCCTTAGATATTCGATATTTTGTTATTTTGTTATTTTGTTTCTATCTTTTTTCATTTCCAGTTACATGAATTTTTGTACATATGCTTATTTATGTTGTGTAGAGAATCATGTACTGCTTCTTTTTTTCATTATATATGAGGTTATATACCAGGTTCCTTCGATATTCGATATTTTGTTATTTTGTTTCTATCTTTTTTCATTTCCAGTTACATAAATTTTTGTACATATGCTTATTTATGTTGTGTAGAGAATCATATACTATTTCTTCTTTTTTTGGTCGTGTTGTTACTATTGAATTTTTGTTAATTGTTTGTTTTGTTATTATAGGGATGGTAGTGATACTTATTATTATTCGTTATGATGGTCATTGGGATGATAATAAAAAGTACGTTGATTTTATATTCACTTGTTCTTTGGATAAAGAAGGGACAACGTATTTAGAGTTTGTTGAATTTCTTTTCAAAGAGCCTTATTTAGGTCTTGATAGATTGAGAGAAAAGATTCATTTGTTTGTTAACATGGATTATGATGGTTCTAGGAATAATCTTTTGGAGATTAAGAGCGATAGCGGATTAGCTTGCTTTTTGTATATAGCAAAGGATGATAATGCTATGAAGTACCCACTCATCATCACCTATGATGAGGTACCTTTAGAAGATATAAATATGAGCACAGTTAGTTTTGGTCCTATTGATTCATCTTCATTAGGGAGAGGTTCATCTGTTGATGAGCACAGTTCATCTTTTTTAAGTATTCATATGTAGTTGAGGCTGTTCATCTTCTTTAGGGAGTGGAACATATGTTCTTGATGTTAGTTCATCTTATAAATGTAGTGGTTCAATAAGGACATTTGAGGTTGCTTCATCTTCCCACAAAGTTAGAAGTTCTATTGTTTCTTCCATTTTAACTCCCACTTTTAACAACTCTCCTAATTTTGATGACGTGGAAGGTTATTTAGTGGACTCAAACAACTTGGACGAGCTGAAGGAAAAATACATGTTTGCTGATAAGAAGATGTTGCAAAAGGCTCTTGAGTTTATTTGCAATGAAGAAGAATTTTAAGTATAAAACAGTAAAGTCTAGCCCGGATAGGCTTTCGATTGTATGTGTTCGTTTAAGTTGTTCATGGTCTCTTCGCGCTTCTAAGTGTAGACAAGGTGGCTTAAGGATCATTCTAAGTATGTTAGTGAGCATACTTACTCATTAGATATTGTTGTCCATGACCATAGGCAGGCGACTAACGAACTTGTTTTTGAGTGTATGTTAGTGAGCATACTTACTCATTATATGTTTTTTCGTGTTTGATACATGACTTTTATAACTTGGTACGTGTGTATATGTACCAACTAAACTTGTATGTGTTTTTTTAATTTTTGGTTGTATATGATTTTTCGTCTTTGGTACACGGATGTTATAACTGGGTACACGTGTATATGCACCTATTGAACCAGTATGTGTTCTGATTTTTGATTGTATATGGATATTATAACGTGGTACATGTATATATGTACCTTGAACCATTATGTGTTCTGATTTTTATTGGAATATGGGCTTTCGTATTTGGTACATGGATATTATAACTCAGTATATGTGTATATGTACCTACTGAACCAGTACGTTTTTTTTTTTTTCCATGCAGGTTCATATACTTATTATAAAGTTGATAAAGATGGAAATTTCTTATACCTTTTTATGGCATTTGGAACTTCCATTAAAGGTTGGCGTCATTGTAGGCCTGTTATATCAGTTGATGCGATCTTTTTGACATCACATGTTCGTGGTGTACTATTCATTGCATCTCCGAAGGATGCGGATAATTATATTTTCCCTCTAGGCTTTGGTATCGGTGATTCAGAGAATAACTCATCTTGGCATTGGTTTTTCGAGCGTTTAAGGAGTGTCATAGGGGTTCGTAAGGATTTAGTGATCATTTCGGATAGGTACCCTGGTATTTTAAACGTCGTACCTCTTGTATATCCAGAGGCTGAGCATGTGTACTGTATGTATCATTTGTTAAAAAATTTGAAGACTCATGTGAAGTTTCTTGATAATGATAAGTTGTTCGAAAGTATGCGAAAGCTTATACTGAGTCCAATTTTGTAATGCCCAAGATTCTCACATGCATAATAAGCCAATAATAAACATGTTTATATTGCATAATAGACATATCAAGCAACCAGTATCATTATTAT
>JXTC01000234.1:168150-180005 GCA_002914845.1 Trema orientale
AACTGATACTTTTTGGTTGTACATTTGTAAAGAAACTTTCAGGAAGTAATGCCACGCAGTTTCTTACGTTTTAAAAACTTGAAAAGTTTAAATTCGGCCCACTTTTTGCCAAAACTAAAGTTATGGTTTAAGAAAGAGTAACACTCCCTAGTTTGACCTGCGTAGTCATAGGGTTAGGCAAGGGGGCGTTACAAATTTTGATGAGTTTATGTATTAAATGATTGATATCAAACCAGAGGTTCATAAGTACTTATCAAAAGATATTGGGTATGCAAGATGGGCTCGTTGCTATGCTACTAGAAGAAGATATAATACAATGACAAGTAATATATCTGAAAGCATGAATTCGACTTTGAGTCAAGCAAGATCTTTGCTAGGTATATCTGTTTTTGTTTATAGTATATGAATATATATACTTGGTTCATATTTGTATGAACCAGGAAGAAAAACTTATGTACTATATATTTGTTTATGGTATATTATATATTGATTTATTAATATATTTATATTTTCTTTGGTTGATGGATGTGTGTATCAGTTATTTCTTTGCTGGAAGCAATAAGGCAGAAGGTATAAGATTAGTTTTCTCGTCGTTCTCTTGCAGCTTCATACTTAAAATCAGTGCTTACTCCTTGGGTAGAAGAAGAAGTGCGAAAGTAAATTGAGTTTGCACGGATAATGACTGTAAGTTAGGTTTTTTTTTCTGTTCTTTTTTCTGCATCTGGTATACTAGTTGTTTGTCTTGGTATATATCCTTTTGAACATGGTACATGATTATATATACCAAGTTGATTAATATATCTTATTCATTGATTTCATTAGATTTAATATTGTCTCTTATTTTCTCTCTATTTTGTTTTTATAATCAGGTTCATACGGTTGGTTTATATATATATATCAAGTCTGTTACAAGAATTTGGAGTTTATTGTACATTTAGCACAATGTACTTGTAGTTGTAAGAGGTGGAATTTTGAAGGTATTCCATGCTCACATGTATGTGCTGTAGTGAGTAGGTTCAATTTGAGCTACTACAACTACACATCTCACTTTTTCAAGAAGACGGCTTATCAGAATACTTATGATAGGATTGTTTGCCCACTCGGATGCCATGATGATTGGGATGTGCCAGACTTCATTAAAGAGTAACTTGTTCTTCCATCAAATACTGAAAAAGCTAGTGCTGGTAGGCCAAAAAAGAAAAGGATTCTTTCAGCCGGTGAGTTTAAGAAAAAGAATCAAGTCAAGTGTGGTCGACGCAAGCAAGTTGGGCATAATCGGAAAACTTGCCGAAATCCAATACCTATTGAATTATGTGTTCCAAAGAGGAACAAAAGCCGTAGGTATCAGTAGTCTCTTTTTATTAATTTTGTAGTTTGTTTTTTTATCAAACGGAGGGTTTTTTTTCTTCTTCCATATGTTGGTACATGAAAGTTTGGTCGCGGTATATAGATATTTTTTCATGGTACATGAAGTTATGTACCAGATTCATTACATTGAGATATTGGATATTTTTATTTTTTTTCCATGTGTTCTTACACAATGAATTTTTTGTCATGGTATATGGAGCTATATTCCAGATTCATTACTTTAAGTATAAGATATTGTTATTTTGTTTCTAGTTCTTGTTCCTAAACTTTCAGGTACATGAATTATTGGTCTTTGTATATAGAATTTTTATCATTGTATATGAGTTTATACACCAGGTTCCTTTAGATATTCGATATTTTGTTATTTTATTTCTATCTGTCTTCATTTCTAGGTATATGAATTTTTGTTCTTGGTATATTAAACTTTTGTCATGGTATATTAAGCTATATACCATGTTACGTATATATGTTGTGCTCCGAAGTCTATTTAAAATTTTGATATATGAAATTTTGGTCGTGGTATATAGAAATTTTGTTACGGTAAATGAGGTTATGTACAAGATTCAGATACATTACAATGAGATATTGGGTATTTTTATTTTCTTTCCATGTGTTCTTACACAATGAATTTTTGGTCATGGTATATGGAGCTATAGTTCAAATTCATTACTTTAAATATAGGATATTTTTATTTTGTTTCTACCTCTTGTTCTTACACTTTCAGGTACGTTAATTGTTGGTTCTGGTATATGGAATTTTTATCATTGTATATGAGTTTATATACTAGGTTTCTTTAAATATTTGATATTTTGTTATTTTATTTCTATCTGTTCTCATTTCTAGGTACATGAACATTTGATCTTGTTATATTAAACTTTTGTCATGGTATATTAAGCTATATACTATGTTACATATATACCTTTGTTTGAAATTATATGAACAATAATGACTAACTTATATATATATTATAGTATTTGAGCGTATATATTGAGTTTCAATTCGTAAGATCCATGAAGAAAAAATATTTTCATTCCTAAACCGTATAGATTACTCAAGTATACATCACAAAGTAAATAACTAGAACTAAGTAAGAGTGAATTTAGAAGCAATGAGGAAATTTTCTAGTATTCAATACGTTCAGAATTAAAAGTATTTAGTACAATAATCCTTGTCAAATCAAAAAACCAAAATATCATACAATTTTTCCTAAACCAAAAGAAGACCATATTTTCCATATCATTTTTGTACTTTTGTTTAGTATAATAACCCAAGTCATATTTCTGTTTTTGTATCACTTGTATATCCTGTTTTTGTCTTATTATCCGTCCAATGATAAAGTTCAACTACCATTTTTTGTCGAAAAAATGCCATTTTATCTTGTGTGATTTCCTTTACATCAACATCCATCATCAACGCCTCCGCTCTCTTGATTACAAACATCCCGCAGTCACTCCTGTTTTCATCAGAGAAATTGTCAATTTTTACAAGTCATGTACCAGGCATTATAAACCATATACCATGTTCAAATTAGAATGTACCAGACTAAATTGTCAAACTAATTTTATAAGTCATATATCATGAATTAAATTTTATGTACCAAGGCAAAGTCTCCCTTCCTGATCTCCTGTCTCTCTTGATAAAATGTCGTAGTTTCCAAGAGAAATGGGATCATAATTATGTAGATGGTAAGTACTTCCCTTACCTTGTTTTGATGTGCTAGTGATGCCATGCTGTCATAGATATTTATTTTTTGTTCTGTCAAGTCTATTTCAACAAGCACCCAGTGTTTAAGTTCTTCCATAAAGACGGGTATATAGACGTAATATACTTCGGACCACTTTCTACCCACTGTCATACCCTTTCTATTGACACATTTTACTAGAAAGGATTAAGGCTTCTTGTCCCAAGTAAAAATTTCTTTTCTTTATCATCAATATATTCTGTCCAGGCCCTCTTAATGTAGTTGTCACAAATGGCATTTAGAGTGGCTGATCTTTTTGTGTACAAGTTGGCATTGTATCGAATCTTTTTTCGCAAATAGTAGAAAATGACATTGATGTGCTGTACAAATTTATAAACCCAGATCATTATTCAACAACAATACTCATAAAACTTTGAACTACAGACATAAAGTTATCAACCAAATAATATTGTAACAAGTTGTCATTTATAACCATACAATATTGATAAACACAATCAATGGTATTCTGACACATTATACAATTGGTACATTCAACATATGTTAGAAGTAGCCACAAATGCTCCTTTTCAACAATTCATATGCCAAATTAGAAATATATGAACTAGATTCCCAAATTCATAAACTAGATACCCAAATATATATACCAGATTCTCAAATTCATATACTACATATCCAAATATATATACCTACCAACCAGATTTCCAAGTTCATATACCAAATACCGAAATACATATACCAGATACCCAAATACATATACCAGATACCAAGATTCATATACCACATGCTTACATTCATATACTAGATATCAAAATTTATATACCAGATTCCAAAATTCATATAACTTACGAAATTGGATATTACAGGAATGTGCACTCGAGCTCATGAATATGTGCACTTAAGGAATGTGTGTAATTGATAAAAATATATATCTATGAACCGAACAGACAAATTCATGAAGTAAACAAATAATTCCATGAATTAATTTCCGTAGATAGTAGAAAATGACATTAATTTTCTGTACAAATTAAAAAAACCCACGTCAAAATTTGATTCTTTTATCGTGTATACCTAGTTCAGTAAGTTTATGTACCACACAGTAAAAATCATGTACCATTCAATAAGAATTATGTACCAGTATTCAATCTTTAGAGACTAACATATACACTAAATAATTATAAACTTACGTAGCTACTAATCATTTCTGTTTGCTTCCAAATGCTATAAAACCAGGACTTGATTTTTGCCTCATCCACTCCAAGATCCAGTGGCCTTGGTAGGTCGCCTTGAGTATCATATTTCCTATCAAAGAAATTTGTTATTATTTTCACTTTCAACTAAAAATATCTATGTCATTCGTTTTTCAAAGATTTTTACCCCGTTCTATTGTTCAAACACTTTTTTATCCAATCCTCAAAGCTGTCTACCAATATTTTCATTGGTTTTTCGTCAAAGTCCAATGTGAATGGCTGGTGTTTGAACATTGCCTTTCCTAAATTCAGTTGTATTTGTCTTAATGGAGTTGCCGGCAAAGGCCCTAAATCGAGGTCAAAGCTCGGTTGAGAGTCTGGAGTTGTTATCAGACTCTCCGATATTGCTCTTTTTTCTCTCGAGGGTTGTCCGTATGGTGATCCAAATTTGGTTGTTTATGGAGATTTCTCGGCTGCTGCTGGTTTAATTTTCCTCTTGCCGTAGACATTCATCTCCTTTATCAATGATTCATAGACAAATAATTAGCATAGGCATAGTAAATACAATGTTACAATGTTTTGTTGAAGTATAAATACATCTGATTTAACCATATATTTTATACCTTATTATGTGATATTTCGGTAGCTGGTATGTAGATTTCTTTGCTACGTACTTGATTTTCTATGTCTAGTATATGAAGTCATATACCATTCAAAATATACTAGTATTTTCATATGCTGTTCAAATTGGTATATTATTTTACTTTTATGGTTCATCGGTTTTAATACATAGTTCATAACATATATATATATCTCATGTACCAAAGAAACCAACACTTTAGTAACAATAGTACAATCAAACTGTTTTCTATATGAACCACCACAATAACACCAAATACAGTAAACTTGTCAAACATATATTCATTGTAATATAAAATTATGTAAATAAGGTTTGTTTTAAACCAAAAAAAAATGTACCATAAACTAGAAACTAGTACAATCAACCAGAAACATAAACTAGGAACATAAACTATTAACTTTTTTTTTCTTAGCTATCAACTAGAAACATAAACTTGTTTTTCAGTTATGAATTAGGAACATAAACAATTAAACTAGTTTGTAAATCTATGACAATGAAACAAATATTTATTTCTTGTCCGTGAGCTTAGATGCACATGCCTTTGTGTTAGGCAAATCCAGCTTCGCCTTCTTTGCCTCCTCCTCAGCTGCTTCCTTTTGAAGAATTCTTTTTGTTGGTACTTTTGTTCTTTTCTGTTTTGGTTCAGCAACTGCTTGTTCCCCTTTGGCTTGTTCTTTTATTGTTCGTGGGGACTTTTTAGGTTCAGAAGTAGTTACTTTGGTCTTAGCAGCCTCCTGTAAAATAAAATCAGTTCTTATATTTAGTATATAAGTACGTAATACTTTTAGAATTGTTTTATTTTGTAATGAAGAATATTTACCTTTACTTTAGGTTGTTTATTGTCCTTTTTCTTCTCTGCTACTTGTGCTGCTGCTTGTTCAACCTTTTCTTCATTGACCGGGTTATATAAACCAATATGATGAATCAAGTGAGCATATACTATGATATATAATGGCAAACGAAATCAATTTTCTACTCAGTACGTTATCACATATACCAAGTTAAATATTCTATGAACCAAACAGAAAAAGTCATGAACTAGTTTTTATCCTTATTTACATTGGGTTGAGATTCTTTGTGTATTATTATAAGAACCAAGAATAAAAACCTACGTACCAGACAAGAAAAGTAATGAACCAGGCATAAATTATTAGAAAATCCTAAATTACTTTTGAGTCCATAGTTATACAAATAAACCAAGGATCAAAATTAGGTATATAACTTTAAAATCTAAAAATTACTGAACCGAAGACTATTGTCTTTTAAAATCTTGTGCCATATTTATTAGAATTTAAATTCATGCACCACATATAAAAAGCTATGTACCATTTTGAAAATGTTATGAACCAAACATATCTCATTGATGAAACTAAATTTAGTTAAGTTGGAATTACAGAATACTGTGTATCCAAACATTTATAGTATAAATGGTTGATTAATATACCGGTTCTGCATCCAAGTTTTTCTCTTCATGGTCCGTTTCTATAGTATGTGGCTCCTTGATTTTGCTGCCACTGTCATTGCCACTGTCCAGTACCTGCACATTCAGATTCATGCTTATTTATATATGAACTTGGTTTTCTGATTATAATATGTTATGCCAAATGAAATGAATTTTCTTCAGTATAATATCACATATAGTAAGTTAATAATTCTATGAACCAATCAGAAAAAGTTATGAATCAAGTATAATCAAAACCTGTTAATAATTCTAGATACCTTGTCTTGATATACCTGTTTTTCTTCTTCGTTTTTGTCTTCCTTCTCCTTTTCTTGGTTGCTTGTATCATCTTTTTTATTTATTATATTTTTCTCCCCAACCTAAAATATCACAAAAAGATTTCAGCTTTGAATGTAAAGTTAACCAAAACAAAAATGCATTTAACTATATTGTATGTACCTCATCTACGATAATAGCTTTTCCTTTGTCACTCTTTTTAGCTGGCTCGCTGCTGCTGCTCCCCAAGTTCTACACATTTATAAACAAGCATAAAGACGTAGTAATGTTAAGCTTGTGAACTATATATATAATGTCATGAACTACATGCATAATTTTATGAACCAAGTACAAATATCATGAACCATGCTGAGATATTAAGAAACTATCTTTTCAGGTATGTCATTCTTTTGTTGTTCTTCTGCTTATATTTCATCAATATTAAGCTCCTGAATGACCTCCTTCACAATTTTTTTTAAAAAAAAAGTCATTCATTAAATGAACTAAGACACAAAAGTAATGAAGCAAACAAAGGTTTTGCTATTTACCCAAACTGCACTATAGTCCTGTTGTGCAGCAGTATCCTCGTGTTCAGCTCCTTTGTCAGCAACTTCCTCATTCTCAGCAGTCTCCTGCATTCCTTTGTCAGCTGCTGCTGCTGCATTGCTCGGACCAGGTGCATACTATTCAGGAAAAAGTTTTGCATGTATCTCAGCAACCATTCTCTCTAGCAAGTCAATCTGCTTCTTCATTTCTTTATTTTCCTTGATGATCTGCCTATTCTGCCCGATTATGTTCTCTAGCTGAAGATGCTTTGGTGTTGCTTCGGCAGAAGATGGTTCGCCATGTTCTTCTTCCATAAAATTTTCCTCTTCTCTAAATTCTGCCATGTACTCCTTCTTCAGCTCATTAGGAGTATAGAACATTTTAAGGTAGGTAGTCTAAAATAATCAAATGAATCTCTCGAAGTGAACTACACCAATAAGAATAAAAAACTACGAACTGGTATATTCATTTTAATCACAATCATAAAATCTATGTACCAATAACAGAAACCCGTCAATCACTATATAATTCTCATGTATCGGTATATTAACATTATCAACTACTAGCATTTTAATCCAAAAAGTACACGAATGTTATGAATCAGTTTAAAATTCATGAAAACACGAACCATTTACTTACATTAGGGTCCTGGAAATTATTTAATCTTAAGCAAGGAAATTGTGGTGCCCGAGATTCTCACATACATACTAAGCCAATAATAAATATGTTCTAATTACATATTAGGCATCTAGAATTCATTAATACCACTTTCATATTAACATGCTCATTCCTTAAGTTCTGTGCATTTACATACATGTTATTACACTAATAACTGTTGAAGTGTCCCGATGCAGTGTAAAGGTTCAATACCCTCAGAGAGAGAGCTTGGTTTGCTAAAAGAACTGAGAAAATATTTATAAAAGCAATACTATGTGCACATGCATTAAGATCATACTTATTGATAACTTGGTCAAATGGTAGTTTTTCGGTAAAATGCAATTTTTACGCATTTCGGAGCCGAATTCACTGTGTATTTAACACGTCAAATAGCTTCAATTCAATGTCTAAGACTCATTTATAGCATTTTATTTGTCGGCTCCAGGTAAGCACGAGGTGGCATTCACGACATTGATTTCTGTGTTATTCACTAAGCTAGCTTAGATTCAGCTTAATCGCGTAATGTCATCTTTGTGCATTCTAATAATTAGGCATTGATACTTTGTTTACATTATTAATTGGAGTCTAATTGACTTATTTTTATGTTTAATGATTGGTTATGGGGCTAGGTTCCACTAGATTACAATAAGATTGGCCATATGGGATTATAGGTCAAAGTATGACTAGTTTTCACCTTCTAAGCTAGGTTTCACCATTTTGGTCTACACTTGGATGTATAGGATAGACCAGCAACATGGTGAGTATGCTAAGGATGTTTTAGAGCTGGACACATGGAAAGTAAGGTGCAAAATTCCCAAAATACCCCTTAGAACTTAAGTTAAGCCATTTCTTAGTCACTAAGTATCACTTTTGGACCAAATCTGGTCATTTTCTTCTCCTTTCTCTCCATCCACGACATGAAACTCTCCCACTCATTTTTAGACTTCTCTCCCTCAACCATTTCCAAGAGTTTCCAAGTGGTAGAACTCAAATTGGAGCTCTAAAAAGCAAGATAGATCAAAACTAGTCAAGGTAATTCTACTAGTTCTTCTTCCTAGGTCTTTTTCTTTAATTTCAATTCTCCACTTGCTCTCACTTAAATAATGGTTCCTCTGGGTTCTCTTAAGTCCTAAAATCAGTTTGGAAGCCTTGAGAATTGATTTGGTGAAGGTAGAAGGCAAGAGCTTCAGTAAAAGCTCAAACTAGTCAAGATGAGCTCTATGTAGAATTTTGAATGTGTAGCTAATTTCTTTTGTTTCAGCCCTTAAACCGAAGCTATTATTTTATGAATAATGGTCCTAGGAACCCTTATAAATTGGAATTTAAGTGGAAAATTCAAGTTACACCTAGAGCCCCAAATTTGCTTATTGTAGATTCAAGTGTTTCTGTAGGTGTATTAAGTTTTCTATACTTATAATCTAATTTTCATAACTTCCAATGGATATGTCATGGATTCTATTATTTATTTCATTAATTTAGTTACTGTTTGTAGCCACATACAGGTGCACAAATTGTTTTAAACTTGTCTAAACCGAAAAAGATTTGAAATGTGCTTCTATATTATCCTAGATGTTTCTTTTGATGTTTATATGTGGGAATTGGCTTGTAAAATAATATTACAGGTTTAAAACCATGATTTTAATCAAGTGAGAATGTCCTAAAAATAGGAGAAGTACTATCCAAATATTTTTAAAATGAAATGGCACCATTTAGGAGCAAATGGACTAGTTTTACAAAATTATGTGCTATTTTGGATCATTTTGTGCTTATGAACTAGTATTCATATTTTAATACTTTTGAACAGTTTTTCAATGCTAGTTATTGACTGCCAAGTACATTAAGTGATTTATATGGTTCTGAGTCATTTTAAGATCAAGTTTCCTAATTTGGTGAAAATTCTGATTTCGGTATTGTTCGAGTATCTTGATGCATTCTTTTGGCAAAATATGCATTTTGAATAACAGTAAATTATGACAGGTGAATAGCACTCCAATCTCTAGAGGATATTGACCCTTTCCATAATTCATTTCTGTTCAGGACACAAGGTAAGTAAAGACTTACAATTGCGTCACAAGAATTACATAGAAGATATCATTATGTGAAATTTACTTATTCTTTAAAGTTACGAAAGGGCATGTGCATGGCACGTCTTGCATGAAAATTGAGAATTTCATTACAGAGTATTTAAAAGTGAGTACCATTGTGCCAATTTTATAAGATAGGTTTTAATGGCAATTGCTAGTCTGTCGGAGCTGGGTAGGTAAGTCTGTTGATGTAGACTCTCCCGTTGAAGCGGGACTTGCAGATCTTATGATGTGTCTCGTTGAAGTGGGATAATACTAGCACGGTGTGGGATACCCCTTTGATGAGGGAAGGTGTGACATCCCCCGATCCCACACACGTACGTGAGGATATTCGTAAAATTATTTAGTGAGATCGAGAGAAGCCACTCGACTTGGAACTGACAAAATCGGGGAAAATTTAAACTTTTTATGCTTTCTGGGAGAAAAAGAAAAATTCTACTCACTCATAATTANATAATCATATGATTGGGATCCCGGTGTATATTGTATTGCCTGACAAAACCGTGAATCGCATACTGAGCCACTCAGATAGCATATAACATATCATGAGCAGTATGAAGGTCTCGAGTCCCAAATACATCTCAAACCCCTCTGTGTACTGCAGAGGTCCACCCCATACCGCCATCAGAGTGTTCCCGAAGGAACCATATTGTCCCCGAAAGGACCAGAGTGTTCCCGAAGGAACCAGAGTGTCCCCGACGGAACCATATCACATATTTGGGCGCTGGCCCGCCACACCCTATTCACCAATACTCGTCAGGCAATATAAATACACTACGTGTTCATGTCTCATGCAAAATTGAATAACAGATACATATTTAAAAATTCTATATCCATATATTTCACAGAAACATAGAATTCTTACATTGCAGGTGTGACGTTACTCACTTTGCAGCAAAGATAGTGAAAAGGGTCAGTATCCTCTGTGGCAAGATGTGTGGAAGACCTGATATTAATTTTATTACTAAGATGATTACTACAATGTACAATGCTTAAAGAAAACCATCATAAGACTAAAACCACAACTTTCACAAAATAAGGAAGCCTAATCTAAAAATGAACCAATATGTCACCTACTTTCATAAAACTAGTCCATTTGCTCCTAAATGGTACCATTTGGTTTTAAAAGTATTTGGACAGCACCTCCCCTATTTTTAGGACATTCCCACATCTTTTAAATCATGGCTTAAGACCTGCAATAACAATCCACAAGCCAATTCCCACATATATACCTCAAAGAGGATTATTTAGAACAACCTAGGTGCACTTGAATTCTTTTCGGTTTAAATAAGGTTTAAAGCCACTTTTCCACTTGTGCGCCATCACAACCAGCCACCAAAAGAGTCTAATAACTAATAGGATTAATAAAATATACATTCCAAGTCTAAGAAAATCAGATTACAATTATAGAAAACCTAATCTACTACACATAGAAATACCTAATTCCATAAATAGCAAACTTTGGGGCTTTAAGTTTAACATTAATCTTCCACTTAAATTTTATGTTTCCAAATAATATATAATGGTTTCTAAGACCATTATCCAACAATTAATAGCTTAGCTTAAGAGCTGAAACAAAGGAAACACACTAAAATTTCAAATTCCTACTTAAACCTTACCTTGACTAGTTTAAGCTTTTGTTGAATCTCTTGCCTTCTACCTCCACCAAATTGATTCTCAAGGCTTTGAAATTAATTTTAGGACTCAAAAGAACCCAGAGTAACTCATAGTTAAGTTGCAGCAAGTGGAGAATTCCAATTAGAAAATAACACTAAAGAAGAAGAACTAGTAGACTTACCTTGACTAGTTTGGACTTATCTTGCTTTTTAGAGCTCCAAATTGAGTTCTACCACTTGGAAACTCTTGGATATGGCTAAGAGAAGCTGAGAGAAGTCTAAAAATGAGTGGGAGAGTCTCAGGTCGTGGCTGGAGAGAAAGGAGAAGAAAATGACCA
>JXTC01000234.1:180404-244798 GCA_002914845.1 Trema orientale
CATGAGATTGATACTAATTGCGTGATATGAATATTATGCAATATGAGTATGTTTATTATTGGCTTATTATGCACGTGAGAATCTTGGGCTTCACAGAAGGAGTTTTCAAAAACCTCACACGATGGTCGCACCTTATTTTTACTCTTGGCCAGAGTTTCTGCCTAATGTTATCCCGGCCTATCGGCTTCCAGGACTAGCAATGCACTAAGGAGACCAACTATGAATAATTTTTGAGAAAAATATATGGACTCAAATGTTTAAGAAAAAAAAAGGGTACAATGGGAACTTTATGGGATTTTAAAGTATACATAAGCGTGCATAGTTTTTACTTACTGAGCCTTAGCTCATTTTAGTCTTGTGATGTAGATGAAGAGACACATTTTAGTGTTAACTAGCTGGAATCCGTTACTTACATCAAGGTCTTTGAAAATATTTTCAGATAGCTCATCAAAATTGGGTTATTTGGTTGAATCTCAGTTTATGATTCTTGGATACAAATGTCCTATTGACTTGACATATGTACCCATGTTCGTTAGTATCTCATAACCCCAAATTTGAAGAGCAACTGGACACCCATATAAGGGGTACTGAGAGAGATGGTGCTTGCTAGGTGCCGACTTGATGTACTCTATTATTTTTTCAAATGAGATTCTGCCCCAATAATAGTCCTTCCACTTCCAATCTATGTCTACCATGTCAACATTTTTTTTTTTGATAAATTCTTGTTGATCTCCAATCAAGAAATCTGAAAGTACGTATAGTTTGCAAAGCTTTATCATCATCTCGTCGTTCTTCCCACCATATGATTGAAATTGTCTATTATGTATGGATGTAAGTGAAAGGGCAACTGTAGAGGGAATTATGCCAAGGGCTAAGGGTCAAACTAGTGAGTGAAGGAGTGCTACTGAGAATGAGACTAATAAGGATGCTATTATAGATCGGTTGACAGAGTTAGTTGAGACACAGGCAAGACAATTGGAAAGGCTTATAGAAAGGGAGGAAAGACGTGTAGATCAAGTACTACCACAGGCTGTAGCTAGACAAGAAAATTACGAACCAGGTTGTGAGAGGTTTAGAAAGAATAAGCCTCCAGCTTTCAAGGGTGAAACTGATCCACTATTGGCAGAAGAGTAGATTCAGAGTATTGAGGCTATCTTCGATTACATTAGAATCCTTGATGAGGAAAAGATTTCATGTGCCACCTTTATGTTCCAGATGGATACTAGATACTGGTGGGATTCTATGAAATCTATCACTGATGTTAACAGGCTTACTTGGGAGCAGTTTAAGAAAATATTCTACAGAAAATATTTCAGCAATGCACACAGAGTAATGAAAGCTGCTGAGTTTATTAATCTGAAATAGGGAGCTATGTCCGTTAGTGATTATATAAAGAAATTTGAAGAGTTATCTCGATTTGCTCCGCATATGGTGAGTACAAATGAGCTAAAAGTAAACCAATTCTTACAAGGGCTCAAGGAAGAAATTTATAGGGATGTTAAGATATCTGCTCATAAAGATATGCCATATGCTGAGGTTGCAGACAAAGCTCTTGAAGCAGAAGAGGCTGAACTAAGGGTTATTAAAGCTCAAGAAATTTGCAGGAATATAAATATGGCGAGGAGAAATACAATTTTTGGAAGAGGATCTCAACCAGTGGCTAATGGAAATAAAAGAAAGTGGCAACAGAATCAAGGAGAAAGACAAGAGCCCCAAAAACGCCAAGCTACGGGCCAGCAGAAACAATCAACTACGACCCAGAGGACTGTTTGTCTTAAATA
The DNA here is from genome assembly GCA_002914845.1 of Trema orientale. Classification (NCBI taxonomy): domain Eukaryota; kingdom Viridiplantae; phylum Streptophyta; class Magnoliopsida; order Rosales; family Cannabaceae; genus Trema; species Trema orientale. The sequence goes on from JXTC01000234.1 coordinate 182,186, forward strand.
TAGGAAGACTCATCGTGGAGAATGTCTAATGGGTTCTGGTGCTTGCTTCTTGTGTGAAAAATCTGGACACTTTACAAAGAATTGTCCGAATGCTACAGATGAGCATAAGAAAGTCCCAACTCGTGTGTACACGATGACCAAAGAAGATGTCGAAGTGAACCCATCTATTGTAGCAGGTGAGATTCTTATCTCTGGTATTCCTATTCATGCATTAATAGATTCAGGGGCTACACATTCGTTTGCATCACCTGCATTTGTGAGGAAATTGGGCAAAATACCAAAGTACTTGAATTTCAAATATTGTGTAACCATTCCGTCAGATGAAGCTTTATGTTCTGATCAAGTTCTCAAGGCATGTCCAATCCAAATAGCTGATAAAGACTTGTGTGTAGATTTGAAGGTATTGGATATGTAAGATTTTGAAGTTATCTTGGGTATGGATTGGTTATCTAAATACCATGCTACTATTAATTTCTATTTGAAGAGGGTAGTGTTTCGGTCACCAAATATAGAGAAGTTCACTTTTGTTAGTACTAGTAGAAACTCGATGATTCCAATCATTTCCTCAATAAAAGCAAGAAAGTTACTAGAGAAGGGATGCATGAGTTACTTGGCAAATATAATGGATACTAGAGAAGAGTTAATGGTAAAGCCTGAGAACGTACCGGTAGTTAATGAATTTCTTGATGTATTTCCTGAAGATTTGTCTAGGTTACCACCTGATAGAGAGATAGAGTTTGTTATTGACTTATTGCCTGGTACGGCTCCTATTTCCAAGGCACCTTATAGAATGGCTCTAGCAGAGTTAAAGGAATTGAAAGTACAGTTACAAGAGTTGTTGGACAAGGGTTCGTCTAAGCTTTTCACCATGGGGTGCTCCAGTTTTGTTTGTAAAGAAGAAAGATGGTACTATAAGGCTTTGCATTGATTATAGAGAGCTGAATAAGGTCACAATCAAAAATAAGTATCCCCTTCCCAGAATTGATGATTTGTTTGGTCAACTACAAGAGCTTCTGTGTTTTCGAAGATTGATTTAAGGTCAGGATACCACCAGTTGAAAATTAAAGAGGAAGATATTCTAAAAACAGCTTTCAGAATAAGATACGGGCACTATGAGTTTTTAGTGATGCCCTTTGGATTAACTAATGCCCCAGCTGCTTTCATGGACATGATGAATAGAGTGTTCAAAGATTTCTTAGATAAATTTATTATAGTTTTTATTGATGATATTCTGATTTACTCACGTTCAAGGGAGGAGCATATGGAACATTTGAGGACCGTTTTGAGAATTCTTAAGGAAAAGCAGTTGTATGCTAGGTTTAAGAAGTGCGAGTTCTGGTTGGAGAAAGTTATCTTTTTTGGTCATGTGGTTTCTGAAAACGGTATTTTTGTAGATCCAATGAAAGTTGAAGCTGTGAGTAATTGGCCAAGACTTACAAATGTTTTCGAGATTCGTAGCTTCTTAGGGTTGGCTGATTATTATAGACGTTTTGTTGAAGGATTCTCGAAGCTGGCTTCTCTATTGACTCATTTAACAAGGAAGAATGTGAAGTTTCAATGGAACGATAATTGTGAAAAGAGTTTTGAGGAATTGAAGCATCGTTTGGTGACAGCTCCTATACTTTCAATACCGTCCGGATCAGGATGATTTGTTATTTACAATGATGCCTCAAAGAATGGTCTAGGATGTGTTTTGATGCAAAATGGCAAAGTCATTGCTTATGCCTCTAGACAATGGAAGGAATATGAAAAGAAGTATCCTACTCATGATTTGGAGCTAGCAGTAGTTGTTTTTACACTAAAAATTTGGAGACACTATCTTTATGGGGAGAAATATGAGATTTACACAGATTATAAGAGTCTCAAGTACTTCTTTACCCAAAAGGAACTGAATATAAGATAAAGAAGATGGTTTGTACTGGTAAAAGATTATGACTGTGAGATTAACTATCATCCAGGAAAAGCTAATGTGGTTGTTGAGGCTCTAAGTAGGAAATTATTGGCTGCTATGACTATTGAGTATGTTGATGTGAAGCATCTTTTAACGGATTTACATAAGTTAGAGTTGGAGATTGTGCCTATAGGTTTAACAGAAAGATTGACAGCTCTTACTCTACAACCAACAATTTTAGAGAGTATCAAACAAGGCCAGAATACGGATCCCTATTTGATGAATTTAAAGAGTAAGATAGAATCCAGAAAAGATGTGGCCTTCCAGATTTCTAGTGATGGTGTAATCATATATAGAAAAGATTGTGTGTGCCTGAAGGAATTGTTAGAAAGGAAATATTGATGAAAGCTCATACCACTCCTTACTCTGTGCATCCTAGTACTATCAAGATATATAGAGACTTAAAGATGCATTACTGGTGGCCTGGTATGAAGAAAGATGTTGTTGAGTTTGTAGAGCAGTGTCTCACGTGTCAGCAAGTTAAAGCTGAACATCAAAGGCCCGCTGGGAAATTAGAGCCTTCGAACATACCGCAATGGAAATGGGAAGAGATTGCTATGGATCTTGTTGTTGGACTTCCTAGGACAAACAAGGGACATGATGCTATTTGGGTGATTGTGGATAGATATACCAAACCAGCTCATTTCCTTCCGGTTAGAATAACCTATAGCTTGGACCAGTTTGGTCGGTTATATGTCCAGGAGATTGTGAGACTACATGGTGTTTCAAAAGTTATCATTTCTGACCGAGATTCTAGATTTACTTCAAAATTTTGGAGGAGTGTTCAAGAGGCAATGGGTACAAAATTGGCATTTAGTACAGCTTTTCAACCTCAACCTGATGGGCAATCAGAGAGAACTATACAAATCCTTGAAGACATGCTCAAAGCTTGTGTGTTGGATTTTCATGGATCTTGGAGCAAATACCTACTACTTATAGAATTTGCTTACAATAACAGTTACCAAGCTTCCATTGAAATATCCCCTTATGAAGCATTGTATAGAAGAAAGTGTAGATCTCTAATTCATTGGGATGGGATGGGAGAGAGAAAATTTCTTGGTCCAGAACTGATAAGAGAGACAAATGAGGCAGCAGAAAAGATTCGAAAAAGGATACTAGCTGCTCAAAGTAGACAGAAGCGTTATTCAGATCCTCAGAAAAGAAAACTAGAATTTATACATTGGAGATAAAGTATTCCTGAAGGTTGCTCCCATAAAAGGAATCATGAGATTTGGAAAGAAAGGAAAGCTAAGTCCCAGATATGTAGGTCCTTTTGAGATACTCGATAAAGTTAGAGATGTTGCCTATAGACTCGCTTTGCCACCTTCATTGTCGAATATACACAATGTATTTCATGTCTCTATGCTAAGGAGGTACATTTCAAGTCCTTCACGTGTTTTGAATTATGAGCAATTGGAACTAAGTCAAGACGTGAGTTACGAGGAACATCCAGTGAAGATTTTGGATACAAAAGAAAAGGAACTTAGAAACAAAAAAATCCCATTGGTAAAATGTAACGCTCCCTAGTTTAACCATATTGTCATATATAGCCAAATTAGGAAGTGTTACTCTTTCTTAAACCATATCTTTAGTTTTGTAAAAAAAGTGAGCAAATTTGAACTTTCTAAACCTTTTAAACAAAAGTAACTGCATGGCATTGCTTGTTAAAAGTGTTTTTACAAAATGTACAATCAAAAGAGATTTTCACCCGTCTATTTTGCCATCAGCAGTAGTATTTACATTACACCAAAATATCTCAAAACAAAAATGTCGCCCACAGGTCAAGCTCGTCCACATCTGTATGATCACGGCGACAAAAGGCAAGCCAAGCAACCAGCTAGTCAGTGCCAAAATGTGCCTCTTCATCTGCATCACAAGACTAAAATGAGCCAAGGCTCAGTAAGTAAAAACTATGCATGCTTATGTATGCTGTAAAATTTCATCAAGTTCCCATTGTACTCTTTTCTTTCTTAAACATTTGAATCCATGCATTTTCTTTAAAAACATTCATAGTTAGGCCCCTTAGCACACTGCTAGTCCCGTAAGTTGATAGGCCATGATAACATTGGGCGGAAACTCTGGCCAAGAGTAAAAATAAGGTGCGACTGTCATGTGAAGTTTTTGAAAACTCCTTCCCTTATCAAAGGGGTATCCCACACCGCGCTAATATTATCCCGCTTCAACGAGACACATCATAAGATCCACAAGTCTCGCTTCAACGGTTGAGTCTGCATCAACAGACTTACCTACCCATCTCCGGCAGACTAGCAATTGTACTTAAAACTTATCTTATGAAATTGGTACAATGGTACTTACTTTCAAATACCTTGTAATAAAATTCTCAATTTGCATGCAAGACGTGCCATGTACATGCCATGTTATAACTTTCAAGAATAAGTAAGTTTCACATAATGACATCTTCCATGTATTTCTTGTGATGCAGTTGTAAGTCTTTACTTACCTGGTGTCCTGAATAGAAATTGATAGTGGAAAGAGTCAATATCCTCTAGAGATTGGTGTGCTAATCACCTGTCGTAAATTACTGTTATTCTAGATGCACATTTTGTCAAAAGAATGCTTCAAGATATTTGAACAAGACCGAAATCAGAACTTTCACTAATTTAGGAAACTTGATCTTAAAATGACTCAGAAGTGTATAAATCACTTAGGGCACCTAATAGTCAATAACTAGCATTAAAAAACTGTTCAAAAGTATTAAAATATGAATACTAGTTCATTAGCACAAAAATGATCCAAAATGGCACATAATCTTGTAAAACTAGTCCAATTGCCTCTAAATGGTGCCATTTCATTTTAAAAATATTTGGACAGCACCTCCCCTATTTATAGGACATTCCCATATGATTAAAATCATGGTTTTAAACCTGCAATAATAATTAACAATCTAATTCCCACATATACATATCAAAGAGGATCACTTAGAACAATCTAAGTGCACTTGAACTCTTTTTCGGTTTAAACAAGTTTAAAACCACTTTTATACTTGTATCTCAATAGAACCAACCACTAAATGAATGTAATAAATAATAGGATCTATAAAATATACACTCCAAGTTTAGAAAATTAGATTACAAATAGAAAAATATAATCTACCACACATGAAAACACTTAAATCTATAACTAGCACACTTTAGGGCTTTAAGTCTAACTTTAATCCTCCACTTAAATTCTTTGTTTACAGCCATAAATAAGGTTTTCTAGGATCTTTATTCATTAAATAAAAGCTTTGATTTAAGAGCTAAAGCAATAGAAACAAGTTACTAATTCTAAATTCCACAAAAAGCTCACCTTGACTAGTTTGAAGTTTTGTTGAAGCTCTTGCCTTCTACTTCCACAAACCCGATTTCCAAGGCTTTGAAATTGATCTTAGGACTCAAGAGGACCTAGAGGAATCATTATTTAACTAGTGTCAAGTGGAGAATTGAAATAGGAAAACAAAACCTAGGAAGAAGAACTAGTTGAGTTACCTTGACTAGTTTGGATCTATCTTGCTTTCTAGAGCTCCAAATTGAGTTCTACCACTTGGAAACTCTTGGATATGGATAAGGGGAGCTGAGAGAAGTCTAAAAATGGCTGAGAGGGTTTCAGGTCGTGGCTGGAGAGAAAGGAGAAGAAAATAACCAGATTTGGTCCAAAAGTGATACTTAATGACTAAGAAATGGCATAACTTAAGTTCTAAGGGGTATTTTGGGAATTTTGTACCTTACTTTCCATGTGTCCAGCTCTAAAACATCCTTAGCATACTCACCACGTTGCTGGTCCATCCTATACACCCAAGTATAGACCAAAGTGGTGAAACCTAACTTAGAAAGTGAAAAATAGTTATACTTTGACTTATGATCCTATATGGCCAATCTTATTGTAATTTGGTGGAACCTAGCCCCATAACCAATCATTAAACATAAAAATAGGTCAATTAGACTCTAATTAATAATTTAAACAAAGTGTCAATGCCTAATTATTAGAGTGCACGAAGATGACTTTACGCGATTAAGCTGAATCTAAGCTAGCTTAGTACAACTAAACACCAATTCAGTATAGTAACTACCACCTCGTGCTTACCTGGGGTCGACAAATAAAATGCTATAAATGAGTCTTAAACATTAAATTAAAGCTATTTGACGTGTTAAACGCAAGTGAATTTAACTCTGAAAAGCGTGAAAAATGTATTTTACCGAAAAACTACTATTTGACCAACTTATCAACAAATATGATTTTAATGCATGTGCATATAGTATTACTATTCACAAATGTATTCTTTGTTCTTCTCACACACCAAGCTCTCTTTTTGAGGGTACTAAGCCTTTACACTGCATGGGAGCACTTCAACAAACATTAGTACAATAATACAGATCAAAAGCCTTTAACAATCAGAATGAGTAATTCACCATAAGATTAATACTAGTTTCATGATATGTCTATTATGCAATATGAACATGTTTATTATTGGCTTATTATGCATGTGAAAATCTTGGGCATCATATACCGTGACACCTAGCGCTGCATGCACTGTCTACATCGAGCCACTTAACTCAACCTAAATATTGACACGTAGTTGCCACTAACGTCATTTGTATGCTTGACACATAGCTTGCCCAAATGTTGACATCTAGTTGCCAATAACTTCATCTGCATGCTTGACACCTAGTCTGTCCTATTCCACTACGTGCTTCCTACTGACACCCCATGCTTCCGAACTTTACACCCCGTGCTTTGATTTGACAACTCGTGCTTACAGTCACATCATGCTTAGAACACCTCGTGCTTCACTTTTTTTTTTTTGGCTTATCTTCAAAATATCATGATTTATAGAACTGTCTAGCATGAAAATCGAGAAATACTAACTTCTCCCTCAAAATTGATCACAACATCAGAAATAATCATGTCTCTTCCGTCAGTAGCTTATCTATTCTAGATTGTTGAAAACTTAACTGTCAGTTTTTGTCGAAAATATTTTCTTTCATCATATTGTCTATCATCAAAGATTTACACTGCTAAGTACCTCAATCAGTAGCTTAACTCATTTCTATTGTATAAAACTTAACAGCAAAAGACTGTCTCGTAAAATGTGAAATCCTTTTTACTAGGATCTTTATGAACTTATAAAATTATTAAGCTTCTCATTGACTAGCTTAACTCCTCTACTTAACTTAGAACTAGACAAGCCTCTATNTTACTAGGATCTTTATGAACTTATAAAATTATTAACCTCCTCATTGACTAGCTTAACTCCTCTACTTAACTTAGAACTAGACAAGCCTCTATATATCATGTAAGCATACATGTGAATCAGGGTGTGACAAATTCCCCTCCTTTTAAAAATTTCGTCGTCGAAATTTGTAAACTTTTAAAAGATGCACATATAGTCATATAATATGCAAAGACATTATCAAAGAATAATACAGATAAAATGAACCTAACAGTTGACTGAGTTCCATCCCATGACCCATTGAAAAAGAATTTTTTTTTTTTTTTTAGTCTACAGAATCGTAATGCTCTGATACCAAAATTGTAACGCCCCCCAACCAAGCCAGTCGGACTTTGCTTAAAAGTGTAACCAGCTAGGCCGAGGCACGTTAGGCCTTCGTAAATTTCTTTGAAAACTGAGTATTTGAAAACGGAAGAGCTAAAAAGAGCATAAGACTTCTTTTTACAATTAAAAATTTTAGAAATAAAATATAAACGTATCATGGGATGAATGGAACTGCAGCTCAGTCAACTTTCAAGAATCTACTGACGCAACTAAAACCTGCATTACAAGAACTATAATGAGCTAACGCTCAGTAAGTAAAGACGATCTATACATGTGATGATATGCTATGAAAATATTTGTTACCCATTGTACTGCTTTCTTGGAAAACATTCTTTCTTTAACTACCATTTTGGGCCCCATTTTAAGTATAACTTCTAACTTAGTGACATAGTAGACCTCTTAATAAATATCATTTGAGGCTTACCCTGTCTTGGCCCTTTCGCCTCAAGAGATTTGACCTCCCTCTTGTTTGGCTCACCCTATCTTGGATTTAACCTCAAGGGATTTCGCCACCTCTTTTCTACACAATTACTAAGCCAGGAGCCATACTTCGTAACAAAACATAACTTAGAAACTTAGGTACAATGGTAACCTTTTCTTTAAAATATGAACTTCTTAAAATCACTTTAACTTTTCCTTCATAAACGTGCCTTATGCATATGCTATAAACACCATTCCATACACAATATAGTAGTATACATAAACACATATAAATAAGCACGTACTTCACATAACATTTAGAAAATACTTGTATTTACTATGCTCTTATAATGCAGTAAAAACGTTTGTCTTTACTTACCTCTAGATAATATTCCTCTTAGTCTTTGGCTCTATTCCCAAACCTCTCTCTATCTTTCTGTCCTCTTTTATCTTTTCTCTCTAAATTTTACTAGAAATATGGGTGGAGCAGTGTATGTCTAAAACNCCGAGATTCTCACATGCATACTAAGCCAATAATAAATATGTTCTAATTGCATATTAGGCATCTAGAATTCATTAATACCACTTTCATAGTAACATGCTCATTCCTTAAGTTATGTGCATTTACATACATATTATGTGCATTAATGAATATTTATGAAAGCAATACTATGTGCACATGCATTAAAATCATACTTGTTGATAACTTGGTCAATTAGTAATTTTTCGGTAAAATGTAATTTTTACGCATTTCGGAGCTAAATTCACTGTGTGCTTAACACGTCAAATAGCTTTAATTCAATGTCTAGGACTCATTTATAGCATTTTATTTGTCGGCTCCAGGTAAGCACGAGATGGTATTCACGACACTGATTTGTGTGTTATTGCACTAAGCTAGCTTAGATTCAGCTTAATCGCGTAATGTCATCTTTGTGCATTCTAATAATTAAGCATTGATACTTTGTTTACATTATTAACTGAAGTCTAATTGACTTATTTTTATGTTTAATGATTGGTTATGGGGCTAGGTTCCACTAGATTACAATAAGATTGGCCATATGGGATTATAGGTCAAAGTATGACTAGTTTTCATCTTCTAAGCTAGGTTTCACCATTTTGGTCTACACTTGGGTGTATAGGATGGACCAGCAATGTGGTGAGTATGCTAAGGATGTTTTAGAGCTGGACACATGGAAAGTAAGGTGCAAAATTCCCAAAATACTCCTAGAACTTAAGTTATACCATTTCTTAGTCATTAAGTATCACTTTCGAACCAAATCTGGTCATTTTCTTCTCCTTTCTCTCCATCCACGACCTGAAACTCTCCCACTCATTTTTAGACTTCTCTCCCTCAACCATTTCCAAGAGTTTCCAAGTGGTAGAACTCAAATTGGAGCTCTAGAAAGCAAGATAGATCAAAACTAGTCAAGGTAATTCTACTAGTTCTTCTTCCTAGGTCTTTCTCTTTAATTTCAATTCTCCACTTGCTCTCACTTAAATAATGGTTCCTCTAGGTTCTCTTGAGTCCTAAATTCAGTTTGGAAGCCTTGAGAAATGATTTGGTAGAGGTAGAAGGCAAGAGCTTCAGTAAAAGCTCAAACTACTTAAGGTGAGCTCTATGTAGAATTTTGAATGTGTAGCTAATTTCTTTTGTTTCAGCCCTTAAAGCAAAGCTATTATTTGATGAATAATGGTCCTAGGAACCCTTATATATTGCTAGAATATATAATTTAAGTAGAAAATTCAAGTTACACCTAGAGCCCCAAATTTGCTAATTGTGGATTCAAGTATTTCTATAGGTGTATTAAGCTTTCTATACTTATAATCTAATTTTCTGAACTTGCAAATGGGTATTTCATAGATTCTATTATTTATTTCATTAATTTAGTTATTGTTTGTAGCCATAGACAAGTGCACAAATTATTTTAAACTTGTCTAAACTGAAAAGATTTGAAATGTGATTCTATGTTATCCTAGATGTTTCTTTTGATGTTTATATGTGGGAATTAGCTTGTAAAATAATATTACAGGTTTACAACCATGATTTTAATCATCTGAGAATGTCCTAAAAATAGGAGAGGTGCTGTCCAAATATTTTTAAAATAAAATGGTACCATTTAGGAGCAAATGGACTAGTTTTATAAAATTATGTGCCATTTTAGATCATTTTGTGCTAATGAACTAGTATTTATATTTTAATACTTTTGAACAGTTTTTCAATGCTAGTTATTGACTACCAAGTACCTTAAGTAATTTATATGCTTCTGAGTTATTTTAAGATCAAGTTTCCTAATTTGGTGAAAATTTTGATTTCGGTATTGTTCGAGTATCTTGATGCATTCTTTTGGCAAAATATGCATTTTGAATAACAGTAAATTATGACAGGTAAATAGCATACCAATCTCTAGAGGATATTGACCCTTTCCATAATTTATTTCTGTTCAGGACACAAAGTAAGTAAAGACTTACAACTGCATCACAAGAATTACATGGAAGATATCATTATGTGACATTTACTTATTCTTTAAAGTTACGAAAGGGCATGTGCATGGCACGTCTTGCATGCAAATTGAGAATTTCATTACAGAGTATTTAAAAGTGAGTACCATTATACCAATTTTATAAGATAAGTTTTAATGGTAATTTCTAGTTTGTCGGAGCTGGGTAGGTAAGTCTGTTGATGTAAACTTGAAACGGGACTTGCGGATCTTATGATGTGTCTCGTTGAAGCGGGACAATATTAGCGCGGTGTGGGATACCCCTTTGATGAGGGAAAGAGTTTTCAAAAACCTCACACGACGGTCGTACCTTATTTGTACTCTTGGCCAAAGTTTCCACCCAATGTTATCACGACTTATCAATTTACAGGACTAATAATGCACTAAGGGGCCCAACTATGAATAATTTTTAAGGAAAATATATGAACTCAAATGTTTAAGAAAGAAACGGGTACAATGAGAACTTTATGGGATTTTAAAGCATACGTAAGTATGCATAGTTTTTACTTACTGAGCTTTAGCTCATTTTAGTCTTATGATGCAGATGAGGAGGCACATTTTAGTGTTGACTAGCTGGTTGCCTAGCTTGCCTTTTGTCGCCATGATCATATAGATGTGGACGAGCATGACCTGTGGGCGATATTTTTTTGTTTCAGATATTTTGGTATAATGTAAATACTACTACTGATGGCAAAATAGACTGGTGAAAACTTCTTTTGATTGTACATTTTGTAAAGACACTTTTAACAAAAAATGTCATGCAGTTGCTTTGTTTAAAAGTTTTAGAAAGTTCAAATTTGCCCACCTTTTTATAAAACTAAAGATAATGTTTAAGAAAGAATAATACTTCATAGTTTGGCTATATAAAATAATATGGTTAAAATAGGGGGTGTTACAGAAATAGTTTGAGGTTATAAAAAAATCATGAACTACTTAGAAATAAAAACATGAACCTGATTAACAAAATAAAAAAAAACATTAGCCACTATATAAAAATTATGAATCCGTTACTTACATCAGGGTCTTAGAAAATATTTTCAAACAGTTCATCAAAATTGGGTTGTTTGGTTGAATCTCAGTTTGTGATTCTTGGATACAAATATCCTCTTGACTCGACATATATACCCATGTTCGTTAGTATCTCATAACCCCAAATTTGAAGAGTAACTGGACACCCATATAGAGGGTATTGAGAGGGACGGTGCTTGCTAGGTGCCGACTTGATGTACTCTATTATTTTTTCAAATGAGATTCTGCCCCAATAGTAGTCCTCCCATATCCAATCTATGTCTACCATGTCAACATATTTTGTTTTGATCAGTTCTTATTGACCTCCAATCAAGAAATCCAAAAGTACGTATAGCCTGCAAAGCTTTATCATCATCTCGCTGTTCTTCCCACCATATAATTGAAATTTTTCTCTAATCTCTTGCTTCTTTACTTTTTTTTCAAGGGAGAAAAATTTTCTGAAACCTCCTATACCTTGTAGATTATATTTTTTTAAGTCTATTACTTTTTTGGTCTTTAGCCCCATAATTATTGTATACTCCTTAAGACCAAATACGTATTTGAGTCCATTGATCTTGAACCATACTTCATCATTGTTGGGGCATGGTTTCAATCTCAGAAGTAAATGGTGAACAAGTTATGGGATGGTTCTTCTTACTCTCACATTGATGAAATGTCTAAAGTATGTCTTCTTGATTTGGCTCCGCTGTTGTACACTCATCTTATCATAGATGAGTTGTAGTATATGTATCTTGGAGTAATTCATTTGGATTTTCTTTGGTTCTCCTCACTCAGTTTCCAGTACAATGTACTCCATTTTAATTGGAAATCTACAAAAATACGAACCAAACATACAAGGTTATGAATGAAACACATAAACGTATTAACCAAATACAAATTAAACAGATACTGAAATATACATGAACCATTATGCAAAAGTCATGAACCAAACAGATACCTAAATTCATATACCAGATACCCAAGTTCATATACCAAACAGTAATTAAAAGTACGGCAATAATTCCTTAATATATAAATTCGTTAAATAAAGACAAAAATTCATGAATCAAACAGAATATTTTATAAACAAGAAAATCAATTCAATTACATAGCTACATAATGAACCTAAATAATAATGAATCTAAAATCTACATCAAGGTAGATTTATAGTATAATTTACTGGTCATAAACAAAGAAAATACACCATGAACTATCTTGAAATGAATTAGTTGCAACCTCTAAATATCGATATATACTAGAAATTTTTTTAATAAGAAGTAGGATCTATATGCCGAAAATAACACAGAAAAAAAAAACTTATGAACGAAATGCATAAACTTATAAATCAAACATTGAAATTGATGGAAATTTTCATTCAGGCATTTTATCAAATGCTTTAACTGGTACATAGTTATGAAACATGCCTATAAACCATAAACTTATGAATCAAAGGGAGCTCTCATATATAGAAATAAAATCAAACTCTTTAACTGTTACAACTGATATGGGTTTGTGAGCCAATAACCTGATATGGGTTTCAGGCACATATGATGGTGACTTAATCAAGTATTTGTCAAACAGGAGAATATACAACAAAATGGCCATGCAAAAGTTCGAAAGGTGAGTTAGATGAAGGGAGGGTAGTTTGAGAATACAATGTAGTTTATTTTATCTGGAATTTGTAAATATATGAATCAAATATGCAAGGTTACGAAAGAAATATATAAATTTATTAACCAAACACAAATTAAATCGATGATGAAAAAAAATCATGAACCAGTCTGAAAAAATAATGAACCACTATGAAAATTTCATGAACCCCTAGGAAAACATCATGAACTACTATAAAAATTTAATGAACCACTATACAATTGACCAAGTAAATAAGCACCCTGATTTTTGCCTTTTACCATCAAAAGCAATGGCAAACCTTGACATACACAACACTTTCAGTAGGAGACAAAAAAATCTGTAAGAAGAAGTGGGGGAAATTGTTCTCGCTCAAGTTCTATCGATGTCTTGAATTATAGTTACAATTGACAAAGTAAGTACCAAATCTCAGAAACTTCTTGCTATAGAAAATGCCATTCTGAAACAAACTTCCCAATACATGAAATATAAAGTTTAAAAAATCATTGAATAACTCTTAACTTATAGTCAATATACCACAACACGAATGCATATACCTAATTGAAAACATCTTGAACCACAAATAAGTCTTATGAGAAATAAATCTGGTAAATATATAGTTGATAAATGACAGAATATCTACCAGAATTTATATACATAGCTCTTAATTATATCTACTAACTTGGTCTTTAATGTACTAATTTTTATTTCATAATATTAGTATGTATTGCTTACTTATATTTTTATGAACCATGTGCCATATTTACTATATTATCTACCAGAATTAAGTATATATTTACCAAAACTTAGTAATATCTACCTGAACTAAATTTCTATCTACCAAAATAATATTTGAAGTCTAAATCAAAAGATAAGCACATCTATTCTAAGGTAATGTCCTAGCAAAAACCTATAAGCCCCTTCAATTACTAGTGAAATGCTAGGACAACTCTCTTTCTCATTACATCCTTACTTAGATCTTTCTCACTTTTCGTACATTTTATACATTTCAATCTCTAAATTTCATATGATCCTAGTACATTATTTCTGATATATTCCTGCAATCGTTTTGAAAAAATATATAATTATTTCTAAAAATACTAGTTTGATTGAAGCTCATATTTTTTCTCTTCCATGTTTGATAGGTTTAATTAATAGAATACTAATTGTCATCTTCGTATCAGAGATCAGAGATCTCTCAAAGTCAGAGATCATATATGTACACAAAATGTCTATTATATAGACAACAACTAGTAAATTAAACCTATATATATATATGTATACATGTACATGAATCAAGAGTTCATAAGCCTCAATGATAGGCAACATCCATTAACCAACTCATGTCTAGCAGGTACTCCTTATATGACATTTCAGTTTTATACGGTACATTTCCTACAGACACATTTATATATAGGGTATAAATATATATATATATATATATAATTAAACCTCAAATCTAATCATTCTTCAAAGAAACAGAACAGATATACCAAGTTTATTTTATGATCTACCAGATCCAAATACGTACTTACCAAAATTTAGAAAGATAAACATATATACCAAATTTAGATATAAATCTACCATAGCTAACACCTAAATTGATACAACATTTCTTTCCGGCATTTTGTCAAATGCTTAGCATGCAATTCTCTAATCTACAAATTTACCATAAAACGGTCAAAATGCTATTTCTATTAAAGCTACTTGAGCAAAAATCAAATCAACCACAGACCTATTGGAGATTGTAACAAAATCGCACATGCAAGTACACAACATCTTAGAATTTATGCCGAAACTCTAATTTATTTCAATGAATTTCAGGAAAATTAAGCTGATAATGTAAGCTATCTACTTCCTAACATGCATATATATCTATATATATATCTACATATATTTGGAGAGCAGAGTATATATACCTTTCTGAAGTTTGAACTGTAACTTTGATTCTTACAATCTATGAACCAAAGAAAAAACCCAAATTATGAACCCTAAAATCTATGAACTGGTCATCCAAAATCAAATACCAAATCAAAATTTAATTACGATATATATAATAGATTGGAGGATTTTATATCTATATACAACAAACAAAATTTTGCAGGTTTAGATTAAATCGTAAATGCATGCACATCATAATCCACACACATATATATATATAATAAGTAAAGTAGAAAAATATACCTTCCGATGATGAGCTCAAGCTTCGGATTAGATTTCTTCACGATGATAAGTAGAAAAATTTTGGGATTATTCTACGACAAATATCAAATTTCTTTGCGAATTTGGGTTCAGATTATGAGTTTCAATGTGGTTTTATGGAGAAAAAGTTCGAGAAAAAGAAAAATCGTAGAGATGTTTTCGTCTGAGATAAAGGAAAGTGAGCAAGAAAATATTGGAGGAGAGGGAAAATGCGAGAAAGTGGCGGAGAAGAGGGAGCAAGCGAGGGAAAATGAGTGAGAAAATGACAGAAAGAGGGGAGAAAACGTGAGGAATTGGGCTTCTTCGATTTGGGCTTGCAGAGGATAATTTCAGTATTACAAATTTCAACTTGCTATAATGTATGGACTGGGGTCATGAACTGAGTTTTAGGCCTTGAACTGGTCAGATATCTATCTCGCCCTAATTTGTAGGCACAAGAATGGTAAAACGAGAAGATTCCCACGTTTGATTGCATACCTGAAAACTTTTACTCCTGGGAAAGTGATATCCGTGGTATTCAATTTTTCCCCTGTTTGGGTATCTCAACACTCCACCCAAAAAGGGTGGGTTTAAGACTAATGGCTACATAATCAAACCCTGGTTCGAAAGCTACAGCTTGGGTTCGTCTTAGATTTTTCAGAAATGGGTCCTTCAAAGTTGAAGAATATCATTAACATGCGCCATTACCTTGCTGCTTCTTCTTCTGCTTCGATTGGTTCCAACGCAAGACGCCTCTCTTCCACCATTGATGCTGTTTTTACAGGTTTGAGTGGTTCAACTACAAAACCCACAAATTGTTTTCCCAGTTTTTCATTGTTTCCATATTCATGCTTTAGTTTAGTTCGATCATGGAATCCCTCAAATGGGTTTGTTGGGTTTATGGTCGCTAAGCGTTTGTTTTGTTCAGAAATTGTTAGATTGGATGAGTCTTTTGATTGTGTTGAGACTGATTTTGTCGAGGTCAATGGTGAAGAAATCAATGCAGAAAAGCTGTATAATACTATTATGGATAACTCTCATGCATATTCAAACATGGAGGAAGCTTTGGACCATGTTGGTGTTGGTCTGACCACTGATTTGGTGGCTGAGATTCTCCGTAGGCTTCGGTTTGAGGAGAAGTTGGCTTTTAGATTTTTCACATGGGCTGGTCACCAAGAAAATTATGCTCATGAATCTCGGGTTTATAATGATATGATTGACATACTATCTAGTACAAAGTACAAGATAAAACAGTTTCGAATCGTTTGCGATATGCTGGATTATATGAAAAGGCATAACAAGAACAGTGTACCTATTGAGGTTCTCTTGACAATTTTGAGGCAATATTGTGAGAAGTATCTGACCCATGTGCAGAAATTCGCAAAGAAGAAGCGGATAAGAGTGAAAACACAGCCAGAGATCAATGCCTTTAACTTGTTGCTTGATGCTCTGTGCAAATGCAGTCTGGTTGTGGATGCTGAAGGGATGTTTAAGAGGGTGAAGAGAAAAGTTAAGCCTGATGCTAATACATACAACATATTGTTTTTTGGGTGGTGTAGAGTTCGAAACCCGAAAAGAGCGATCAGGTTACTAGAAGAAATGATTGAAATTGGTCTTACTCCTGATAATTTTACTTACATTGCTGCCATTGATGCGTTCTGTAGAGCGGGGATGGTAACTGAGGCTGTTGAGCTTTTTGAGTTCATGAGAACAAGTGGTTCTACCATGTCTTCGCCCACTGCAAAAACTTATGCCATCATGATTGTGGCTCTTGTCAAAAATGATAGAATGGAAGAGTGCTTCAAATATCTGGAACATATGATAAACAGTGGTTGTCTTCCTGATGTTACAACATACAAGGAGTTAATTGAAGGGATTTGTTTGGCTGGAAAAATTGATGTGGCATACAAATTCCTTCAGGAGATGGGAAGCAAAGGTTACCCTCCTGATATTGTCACTTATAATTGTTTTCTCAAGGTCTTATGTGACAATAAAGATAGCAACGAAGCACTTAGGCTCTTTGGAGTTATGATTGAGGCAGGTTGTGTGCCTAGTGTGCAGACATATAATATGCTGATTTCCATGTTTTTTGAGATGGGTGATCCAGATGGAGCAACTGAAACTTGGCATGAGATGGATAAAAGGGGTTGTGCACAAGATATTGATACTTACTGTGTGATGATTGAAGGGCTTTTTGGTTGCAATAAAGTAGAAGACGCGTGTTGTTTTTTGGAAGATGTGGTAAACAAGGGAATGAAATTGCCATATAGGAAGTTTGACTTCTTTCTATCACAGCTTTCTACCATTGGTGATCTACGGGCTATCCATAGGCTTTCAGAACATATGAGACAATTTTACAACCCTGCCATGGCTAGACGTTTTGTACTGAATGAGAAGCGGAAAAGCACAAGTTTGAGAGAGAAGTCATGAGATTTGAGGCTAGGTTATTATATGCTTTGGTTGGTCAAGTTTCTCCATGCTAGTGCGGTCTAGGTAGCTTTAATGAGAAAGCAGCAACAAGTCTTACTATCTTTATCATTCTAGGAACTTCTGAAGTACGTGCATGAATCCTGTAAAAATTGCCTCCATAGAACTCTAACCCTGCACCCCTTTTATTGCTTTATTGTGCATAGTTTCGTTGTTGAAACTTGGAAGCGTTCTCTGCCTAGTTATAGTTTTTTAAATCCTTGTTTATATGTTATATTTTCCCTCAGAACCGGGTAATTCTCTGAAGTTTTATCGAGTCATAACAATACATTCAAATTCAAGAGAGAGATTACTTCTGAACCTGATTTTTATTTCACAGAATAAACTAGAGTATAAAAGACCAAGTGGGATTTTGAGAAGGCAACACCAAAATATATCAAAGATTGATTTGATTTGATTTGACTCGAGGTTCTGATGAGGAAGTTCCTGCTTAAAAAGAGAGGCCGAGACCACTAAAGACAATGGCTGAAAAGCCAAAAAGAGTGGTGCTACATGAATTGAGTTGAATCCCAGAACAAAAATATTGACGTTTCATAAGGGAATTTGGAGTGAGCTGGTGGGAAGAGTGTCAAATGATGGATTGGAAATCAAGTTGATCCTGAAAACGAATTGTAAATGAGTTAGAGTTGATGACTAGTTCTGTAGATTTCCAGAGTGCAGGTGACATAGCGGCGGTGCTGAAATAGGGTAAGGCCATTGTGAGCCTGCCGCATATCCAGTGGATTCATCAGCTATTTTCTGCTGCAGTAGATGAAAGAATAAGGCGGACTATTTTTGAAGTTGATGCAACTGAAGAAAGTGCTGAAGGGTCTAGTTAATTAAACCATGTGAGTGACAGGACAACAATTGAATTTTATATTCCTGCCAAAACAAGCCCTGGTTGGTGCTCAGAATATTTCAGCAGCAGCAACTGTTTCTAGCCAGTGAGGTCATGCATGGTGTATGGGGTGAATTCATTGGCCAAGGAAATTAAGAAATTCAACATACCAGGAGTCTCGTACGTTTTTTGCTCCCCTTAACTCAAGATTAGCCATTTTTTTATGAGACTGGTTAACAGAGTTGCTGTTTATAAGTTGCGAAAAGGATTTAGAGACTGGAGAAAGATGTTGTTTAGTCATTTTACATGGTTGCTGTGACTAGCATTTGTATGTTGGTAGATGTATGGAGTAGAACTTGTCAATTTTATGGTAACTAAGCTCTTGTTATAGTCTAATCCCGAGAGCTCAATGTAGTCTTAACCGGTCCCTAATTCCCTAAGCCACCGGATAAGTAAAATCACTCTAATTGCATTGGAGGGCACATTTGTGTATTTTTACTGTCAGACAGACCAGTTCCGTAACTTTGAATTTTAACTAACGGTGAACATTTTAACGGTCGGCAAATCCACTCCCTTTAACTTTCGAGTTTTTTTCACTAACAACTATAATTTGGTTTCAAATTTATGGTTTGTGTAAGTAGGTCTGGTGTAAGAGTGTGTCAGTATTGAGTAGTATATGGTAAATATTAACAAAATATTAGTAATTTTCTCAAAATAGGGGTATCGGTTCGCAATAATTTGGAATCCCAAGTGGAATGGGTGGTTGGTAAGCCCATTCATCTTCGTCTCCCGTGCAAAGAAGGTATGGCAATCCATTTTAATAGGGATTTTTATGTCATGGGTACGCAAAGCCACCTGGAGTTATGTGGGTAAATTGTGCCAACCCCTGTAACCCTTCAACGGATTCAAAAAAGAAAAATTGTTTATGGCAGTCTTGCTTCGCTTTTGACTTGGATCGATTACTTTGAAAATGTTCAAAAATGTGGTCATCATTATTAAAACAAGGAGTGTTTTACCGTCATATGAGATTACAGAAATTCAAAAAGAGAAACACAAAATGGATTTTTTTCCCCCCTTTATCTCATGGAAATAAATTATTAAATTATTTGTTCAACATTGGTTATAAACATTTTTTTTTTTTTAAAAAAAAAGAATTTTGAGTCGTATTCATAAATTGCTAAAGGTACGTAAATACGAGAAAGCAAATTATGTTGATTCCAATCAATTCTAATAAATAAGTAAAATCAAGAAGAAGAAAGCAAATTACGTAGATTCCAATCAATTCTAAAGATAAGTAAAATCAGAGAGAATCAAAATTGTATCCCGCATTCATTTTTATTCTTTTTCTAGAATTTTTTCTTGTGATTCATTTTATTACGGCTTAGTAAACATACTCCACGTGTCAACCGCCTGTAACCATCCCAAATGTTTAACAAATCACACGGTAACCCTGGCAACTCTTAGATTCACAGATTATACAACTCAGGGACTTGAACAGAATTACTTTTTCACAGTTAAAAGACCAATCTTAATCAACTCAACGTATTAGCATCTTCATTTCCAAAAGCTACATCAGCTCAGAGGAACTATTCGTTCATGGAAAGCATATACCAATAACCACTTAGTCCTTTAGTGATATTGATTATTTGATTCGCTAAACCCATGTGCTTAGCCCTTACAATTCTCTTTCATGTGCTTTAATCCTCTACTCCCACTTTGGAATCTCACTTCACACCTTCATACCTACCTTCCATTCTGATTTCTGAGGCATTAAAAAAAAAGACCAAAAGAAATAATAGCTCCTCAAATCCATTGACACATCTATAATAAAGAATAAATAAACAAATAAAATAAACAAACAAATAGATGGAAGGGAACACTTATTCTTCATTATTGATATTGTTGGAACATCAAAGTATAAGACAACCACCACCCACTGACCACCCTTTGATTTTCCCTTTTTATTTTTTTTCTAAAATTACATTTATACCCTGGACACAGGTTTGAGGGTGTGGGGGTGCACAAATGAAGTAACAACACATGATGTGAAGAGGAAATCAACAAAAGAGAGAGAGAGATATATATATTCTGTAATAAATCCCCATTTACCATATCAATCAGTGGCTGCACCCAAAAGCCATAATTCCCACCACCCAAGCCAAACTATTGGGATCCCTATTTTGTGAAGAAAGAACCATCATCTTTCCTCTTTTTTCTATCTACTTTCAGATTTGAGATTTATTATTATTATTTTTATCTTTTACAAGCATCAACACCGCGTATTACAAGCTGACCGATGAGGCTACTTCTGTTCTAGGATACTTCATATCCACTTCTCTATCTCCCTCTGCCTCTGGCATGAGGTCCTTCAAGTGTTTTTCACAGTAGATAGATCTATTGACTGAAAATTGGCGTCCACTTTCAGCTGCCAAAATAGTTACACAAACAAATAACATTTTCAAATTGATTTAACAAGAAAGAAGACAACTATACATGCAATACTAGTCTCAGGGTTTAGAGGAAATGGAGCAAAGGGAAAGAATAACTCTTGTTAGGCACTATTTTTAAGAATAGAATAAAGTTACTTCCCACTTCAAAATTTCAAAGGTGGAACAATCTCCACTTTGCTATTTGTATTTAGGAACCTGCTTTATGCCTAATGATTTGCGAAAAAAATAAAAGAATCATTTTTAGAATTTCAAGATCTTGATGACATATTATTCCTAAATCCTCTACCACAAATTATACTACAAGCACTCACCAAAAGTTTTTAACAAGCTTAAAAAACGACCATATAGCACTTTGCTTTGAAAAATGATATAATTAACTTGCAAACAAAAGGGAAAAAAACAAACAAACAAACAAACAAAAACAAATACAACTAGAAAGAAGAGAAAAAGAAGGAAATAGCATACCTGCAGATCATGATGAGGCACAGATTGCCTGATCCTCTTCTCCTGCATAATTTTCTGGCGGTTTTCATAAAAATCAAAGTCATCCAATATGGACGTGTTTGAAGAATAATTTTTAAAAATAGTTAACATTTCGATACCCTGATGAAATTTCACCTGCAAAAAAAAGGTTACAAAAGTAAGATCAGTGGGTCAGAGTGCCAAAATCATTCAAAACAAATAGAAGTAATTGACTAAATATTACTAATCAATTAAGCACACCTCCTGAGTATCTCTACTATTTGTTACGGGCTTATTCTCATTATTCTCAAGTATTATGTGACGTAATTGTGCATTTGGAACATCTTTTATGATGTGCCACTTGACCGGAAAATAACCATTCCACTTGCTCTGTTGCCAGAAATCCATACTCTTATTAAAATCCACAGGACCTGTCATTTCAGCTATCCCACAGAACTGCCCACTAGCATTTACCTGAACCACACAATAAATTAAGGATTGAAAATACAAGCATCATTCACCGATTTTGGTAGTACAAGTTACAGTTGTGCATCTAAGTCATGACCAAGTTATAAAGCATACCGAAAAGAAAAGGAACACAGGACACTTGCTGCCAGTCTCTGTCATCCTCTCTTGTGCATCTTGATAAGTGCCATTGAGCCTCTTATTCCCATTTGGAGTGCTAGCCCACACATTGTATTTGATGCTTTTATGAATATCATCTTCACTGTAAGATTTAATTACAAAGAAATATGCACGATCGTATTTGGTCGAAAACTCAGGGAGGTTATATTGATCCCTCATGATTGGAGAGGTTATGCTCGCACCATTTCCAACCTCATTGGTAGCCAAGGATTCAGCAGCATTACCTCCAGAACTCAATGCACTCTTTGCATCGACTGTTCCAGTACCATTAACATCGTTAACCTTGCTTCTTGCTTTCATCTTTTCAGTGCCACTCCATCCCTTTACATTCACTTTCAAATTAACTGAGTTGTTTGAATAGAGCAATCCACCCTTTTCTTGATTATAGACTGGAAATTTAGTAACAGTATAGTAACCTTGTGCAGGTAAATCTGATTGGAATATTGGGGTATGAGATGAGGCCTGAAATATGTTCAAAGTTATCAGAAAGAATTGGTGGAGAATAGGACTCCATCAATCAGTGACATAGAAACAAAGAGATGTACAATACCTTGTTCAGTGGCTTTAGCTTCTTAGTGTGACCTGATAGAACATCTGAAGAAAGATTGGTAGGGCCCGGAAATTTAGAAGATTTAGAAGCTGGGGCCCTGGAACCAACTGAAATCGAGAAATCAGGTTTGGAGGCTGGAATATCTAACACTCCAACATACCCATTTTCGAAAGCGCCATCTCCAACAAGAAGAGATGAACCCCAGAGGTAGGGTGCCTGCACTACGTCCACATGAGAGAGAGAAGTCACACTATACTCAGGAGAAGAGAGGGGAGACTGAAACATGGGACCTGGAGGATAGACCTCTTGACCAACATATTGTCCATCAACAGTGATAGTACTAAAGGGCATGTATGGCGTATAAGGATCGTATCCAGGATAAAGTCCTGGCATCATATAGACAAAAGATCCATTATCTGCTTGCACAACCTGACCAAGAGAGAAAAAAATGTAAGATTAACTCATTACAAAGAAGAGAAAATATCGTCAATGTTAAACTACTAGTAAGCTTGAATGATATGAACACTCATTAAAGTAATATAACGGCTAATAGCGTGTTGATATTTATAGAGGACTCCAGTATTTCAGCAAATACAGAAAGCTATCCTTATTACTTTGACGTATCACAATCTTCTGGCAGAACTTCTACTCTTCTATAGAAGCAATGAGTTGTAATTCACTAAAAGTGTCAAACAACAAGCTTATAATTAGTCATCATAAGAATGAAGTAACAAGAATCATCAGTTAGGTTCAACTGGCTGCCAACTAATCGGCAGAAACAGAGTACGAAGCTACCTGATTAACCTAATTGATAAAGCCTATTGATCTCAAACAAGAATAGGGATTCAATACTTCTTAAGCAGTGGTGACCCCAACTTAAGAGAGGACTATTTTCGGGGTCTTTATGAATTGGATTAAATGATCCTTCAATGGACTAAAAATAGAAAAAGACAAATCACGCAAATAAAAAGAAATAGTGGATAACATGTTGTAGAGTTTTGACCATCAGAAAATTGAAAAAGTGAAAAAAGTTCAAAAGGCTTACAGGGTATTGGTGGTCCATTCCATTCCCAGCAATATAGTATCCTTGGTTGTAAAAATCTCCAAGGGAGCCATTGTAACCTGCTAAAATACAACTGTAAAAACGGGAAAAAAGATAAATATGAAAAGACAAGGCAAGCAACATAAAACTACTTTATGTGAAAAATGAACCAAAACCTGGATAGTAGTAGCCATAAGAGGTGGTGGTAGGATAATTCAAAGGCTGCTGATCAGCAGCCTGCGAATGATTATGGGCATGGCCTTCTTTGACTGGAGCCATAGAATCCTTTCCAGAGGATGATACAGGAGATTCAGATGGGCTTCTTTCCTTAGAAAGATCCTAAGGACAAATACAATCAAAATTAAAACCCATAATGTGTAACAGAACCAAATTAGCCACTACTTATGTTTATCTATTCATATCTTAAAATATGTGATTGCCCATGATGATTTTTATACTTTTTGAGCATGCATCTATGGATTCACTAAGCTTACTAACTAAATTAAGCCTTTTTCTTATCTGGGTAGAGCCCAAAAAATTCATTTAGTCAATCAAAGACTGTAAGAAAAGAAAAGAAAGATGAATACCAACTGAGTAGCACCATCAACTCTGACAGCTTCTTTCTTCTCTTGCTGTTTTTGCTCTCTTTCAATTTGAGGAGCAGCCATCTTGTCTCCCAAGAAATAATCTAAAAATAAATAAATAATAATAATAATAATAATAATAATAATAATGGAATCCCAGAACAGAAAACCGAAAAAGATGAAAGAAAATTATTTCTATTAAGTTTGGGAAATTTTTTTTGTGTTTGTCAAATAATAGTATAAAAAAGTTTCTGTTTTGGGTTGTATGGAATCAAGGAAACGGAGAAATTAGGGAGCTGAGAGTTGACCAACAACAAGTGAGAAATGGTTTTGGTTTTGTGAAGAAGAAGAAGAAGAAAGAAAAGAAGCAAAGCTGGCTACTCAAACGTCACCACAAAAATAATACACAAACGTTTTGTTGCATTTAATTAACACTTAAAAGCTCATTTTATTGCATCCAAATTACCATATTCCTTTTCAATTAAATACCAAAAACAAAAAAGCAAATTACTTTTCTCCTTTTTTAAATTAATTTTTACAAATTTTTATTGAAACAATAATTTTTATTAAAAAAAAGGGGACGGTGTTGAGGATTCCACGTTTCTCATTTCTCGCTACTCTTTTTCTTTTTCTTTTTTCAATTTACTTTCCGAAAGTTTCATAGTCTCATTGCCAAAACTTTAAAAAAATACATAATAATAATAATAATAGGGGATGGCTACGGTAGGGGCGTCCTTACGTAGGTCATGCCTTAATTATCGTTGGATGGGAATCTGTAGGAAATAACGGGAATCTGTGAAGAATCTATTTATATACAGATTCTCATCCAACAGTGAATAGACAGGGCCCTACGTAGGGGCGCCCCTACTGTAGACGTGCCCATAATAATAATTTGGTCTTCGTACAAGTCCAATTTTTTAATTTTGTATAGGAGTCTTCGTACAACTTTTCAATAAAGTATTTTCCGCAAGGCAAATTACCTTTCTAATTCCTCTAGTGTCTATCTATTTCCTTTCATCCAAATAGACATCAAATCTTGACATCCAACTCATTTTTCTTCTCTCTTTGTTTTATTTTGTTTATATGGTTACTTTATAACTTTCATCATAGTAACAGTAATAGTAATGTTGATGTGAACTCTCGTTTGTGCACTCTCATGAAAGACCAAGAACCGTAGATAATGTCGGAGCTCGAGAATACATCAAATGTCAATTCAATACGTCCTAAACCCGAAGAGGCGAAGGTATTGAGTGCCAAAATGTTTACCAACGTAGGCTATTTACATGTGTGCTTGACCATGAGCTCACTCAACACCCAAATTAGCACAATGAATCACTAGAAAGGAATTAAAGAAAGAGCTAGAAAGGAGTCTAAGGAAGGCCTTATTATTGTGGCATTACCCTTTCCTCTGGTGAGTATAACATTTAGCATAGAGAGGGAACATCATGATTTGTGGATGTACGTCAGGATGTCAGTTATCTGCCAGAATGGTCTAATAGTTGGTTTGTTTTGTGTGTACTATGTATATGTAAACTAAAGATAAATATTCACTTTACTACGAGAGCTAAGTACAAGTATTTTCAAATACATGCTTATTAATATATATATATATATATATTATGTTGTTTATGAAATGGTGTACATGGCATATGCATTAGGCATGTTTATGAAAAGAAAATTAAAGTAATTTTGAAAAGTTTATGTTTACAAGAAAATGTTACCATTGTATATATCTAAGTTTCTATGTTACATTATTTATGACGTATGGATGTTGACTTAGTGATTATGTAGAAAAGAGGTGGCGAAATCCCTTGAGGCAAAAAGACCAAGACAAGATAAGTCAAATATATGAAAATGTTAAAATTTCTTGAGACAAAAGGATTAGGACAGGGTAAACCAAATGAAAAAGGTAAACTATGTCACTGAGTTAAGAGCTATACTAAAAAGAGGCCTAAAACGATGTTTAAGGAACGAATGTTTTCAAAGAGAAGTTCATAAGATGTTTTCAAACAGAAGTTGTACAATGGACAATAAATATTTTTATAGCACATCATCATTCATATGCATGCTCCGTCTTTACGAATTGAGTGTTAGCTCATTATAGTTCTTGTAATGCAGATTTGAATTACATCAATAGATTCTTGAAGATTGACTGAGCTATAGTTCCACTTATCCTATGATATGTTTATGCTTTGTTTCTAAATTTTGTATTAAAAATGGATTTTTTTGAGATAACATATTCTTTTCAATTCTTTCGCTTTCTATGCTTGATTTTCAAAGAAGTTTACGAAAGGTTAATACGTCCTGGACTAATTGGTTACGTTCTCAAGCAGTAATCGACCAGCTGGGTTATAGGGTGTCATAATTTTGGTATCAGACCATTATAATTCAGTAGACAAAAAAAAAAAAAAAAAAGTTCTAAAATTGGTCATAAGATGGAAGTCAATCAACAAGTAGGTTCATTTTCTTTGTATTATTTTTTGACTATGTTCTTCCATATAATATGACTATATGCTCATCTTTTACAAGTTCACAAATTTTGAGGACAAAATTTTTAAAAGGAGGGGAGTTTGTCACGTCTCGATTCACGTGCATACTTACATGTTATGTGTAGTAAAGCTTGTACTAGTTCTAAGTTATATAGAAGAGTTAAGTCGGACAATGTGGACCCTAATGATTTTATAAGTTTACAAAGATACTAATTGAAAGATTTTACGTTTGACGAGATAGACTTTTGAGCTAGTTTTTAAGCAATTGAAAAGAGCTAAGCTGCTGACTGAGGTGCTTAACAGTGCAAACTTTTGAAGATAAACATTTATGGTGAAAGAAAAGATTTTCGACGAAAATTGATAATTAAGTTTCCAACAATCTAGAGTAGATAACTTGCTGGCCACAGAGCTGGAATGATTTATGATGTTGAAATCAATTTTTAGGAAGAAGTTTGTATTTCTCAAACAGACATATAAATCAAGAAGGTGAATGAGAAAGTACGATGTGTCAAATAGAAGTACATGGTGAAGGGACGAGCTAGGTATTAAGCATGCAGATAAAGTTAGTGGTACAAGACATCAACATCCTAGACAACACTTATGCATCAGACACGTGGCTCTAGGTGTCGAAATGAAGGAAGACCTAATGATGACGAAGTTGCTTGCTTGAAGAACTAGCTTAGACTTTTAAGTAAGGGCTTGAGAATCAGTTGTAGATATAAGTAGGACACCTATATTAATAGTAAATTTTAGAGAGAAAAAAGATGTAAAGAAAGTTAGAGAGAGATTTGGGGATGGACACGAAGACTAAGAGGAATATCAGCTATAGGTAAGTAAAGATAAATACTTTTACTACATTACAAGTGTTAGGAATATGACCTAGAAAGCAGTTTTTTTTTTTGTTAGGCATTTTAAATAATGTTTATTGGATTTTAGTGTTATCTATTTGTTTTTAATAAATTCTATGTTATGTCCCAATTATAAATATGTGATATTTATGTTTTCTATTATACAAACATCTAGAAGTTTCCATGACTAATAATGAGTAATAAAGAATTGTTCGTGTGAAGTATTCACATATAGGAGACTAAATTTTTTATTTTCATCATGTATAAATAAAAAATTCACATTCTGCAAATAAAGATGGAATACCTTATTTTGCCACAGAATGTAGTGTTGTTTATTTCAAAGGAATTGATGAAGTCTCCAATCATCGAAGTGTCTAACTTTGAATAAAAATACCAGTGCGTTATAAGAAGTTATAAATGCATTGAACTAGACCAAGTAAAAATAAAATTTGAGGTTAAGTATTGTAACTCAATATTCTATCTTTTACTAATCTAGCACTATTGCAAGATTATCTTAATCCTAGTGATTATTGAACTTGCTTTTATGAGTTTTATCTTTTTACCTTACTAAAGGAATTGTTCCGATTATTCAGTTTGAACTTCGATATCTTAGAAGATAAGATTTGTGAATTAACGAGAACGCCCTTTATGATTTAGACACGATGCATATAATGTGACTTTGAGTTTTTTCAATGACTTGGATAACAAAAACCAAGCGCCCGATATTCACTTTATAGATTTGACAATGTTTATATGGGTAGTTACGAACATTATAGTCAATTATTATATATTATATAAAAAATAACAACTCAAAGGTAAATATGCACTATAGGGGTAATACAGAAATTTCATCTCACTAATACGTCGTTGTATCGAGGGTATATCTGATGAGTGCATATCCGAGCTATTATTTGATTAATCCTCTACATTGCTTTGGTTGTTTTCTTGTTATTTTTAAGTTTCTAATTTTTTTTTTATGTTTTTTAGGTATTTTGGAAGTGATGGAGTGAAAAAGGGCTGAAAGAGGGCTGAAACAAACTAAAAATTAAAGTGCTGAGCTGAAAGGTGGTAAAACTCTAAAAATCGGGCTGAAAAGTGGCATTTTTACAAAACCTGGAAAAGCAAACAAAAAGTTGGCGCCACGGTGCCAGAAGTCAGGAAACTGGCCTTTATGAGGGTTTTTGACCCCTCTATCTTTGGGTAACCATTCAAGCACGACTATAATACCTCCTACACTATAAAAAGAACTTTCTGCTCAGAAATAATTATTCTTAGACACTCATAAACCCTTAGAGGCTAGAGAGAGAATCAAGAGGAAAATAAGAACTTGGAGGCTGTTTTCAGCATTTCTTCATCTTTTTTCCTTCTTTTTTCCTTTGTTTGTTTATTCTAGCATGATGTTTTTATTGTTTATCCTTGTATGCATGCTAGTTTTATTCGAGGTTAGTCTAATTGATAGGATCTAGATAAAGAGCTTATTTTATCTAGTAAAAATCTAAGGAAAGATTAAGGTAGTACGAGCTTATGTGCTATCTATGGTTGATAATTTTGATGAATGATTGAATATAAGATTTGGTAATTTGTTTAATTGATTATTTAATGGTGGAGAATGATCCTTTAACCTATTCTATCGTATTGTTTTTGTTATGTTATTTATTTGTATTTATTTTTAGATTTATTTTATCAATAGAGAAACCCGAAAAAAAAATAATAGGATTGATAGCTTAGTGATTAAACCAATTTCTCGTGGGATCGACCCTTACTACTACTATACTAGGTAAAACTAGGATAGAGATAGGAAAATTTATAAATTTTAATTTGATTGCATTGACGACGGCTATCTGCAGGTATAGTATATGCTAAATAGATCGAGCAAATTAAAGTGTTAATCAGCTTTACAGAAAATATATGACATTTAGTCCAAGAGTGTAATATTAGGCCTATAGTAGAGAGTTAATTATGACTATGCATAGTTAATTATAATTGTGCATAGTTGATATTCACAGTTAACTATTTACTTATTTTGATAAATTTGAAAATAAATAAAATGCTTCAAAAATGATTAAGCAAACTTTGTTTAAATTTGTTTATAAACTTTTTACTTTAGGTGATTTAAATAATACACAACTAAAAAGGGCTCTCCGGGTGAGGAAGAGGGGTCACATTCAGATCACTTAAGTCCTAAGCTCTTCTTAGACAGTTTAGGTCTTTTCAACAGAACTCCTTAAGTTTTACATTTATTCAAATCAAAATATTTTTACATTTAGATATTTTTATATTGAAAAATGTTCGTTTAAACTCTATTCAATTAAAATATATTTTCAAGTTCAACTTGATAAAATCATAAATTGTGAAATAAAATACTGAGTTATAAATGTGTTTTAACAACATTAAGCTTACATAATTGAAATAATTTGTCTCATACTAAAAATAAATGTGAAAATATTTAATAGTGGTATTCCATAGCTCGTGCCTCGTATTCATCCTCGCCTCGATTCCAGTTAACTTCATCAATCAAAGTAAGGGTTTCTTTCCTTTGATACCTACAGCATGGATATTCATACAACGTGAGCTTTCGCTCAGTAAGTACAATGTAATTCTCACAAAATATTGCATACATAAACAAATAACCTTTTATGAAAGTCCGATTATCCTGTTTTATGAAATCATTATCTCATACTTTATTATAAGAAATTATCTTGTTATTTTATCTCATTCTTTATCATAAATTCTTTCATCTTTTTTATAGGCCCTGGTGTACGTACCAAGTGTGCACTATCAAATGGGGAACCAGGGGAGCGACCCAACTGAAAATATCTAGGGTCATAATCTTAACATACCTTTCCTCAGGAATCCTCACCTAGGGGAGGTCGGTCTTATATTCCCTTGGATGTCCTCACCTAGTGGCGGTTGGTATGACACCTTTAAATTCTTATCTTATTTAGTAGTCTTCTCTTAATACGAGTGGGTACGCTTCAATAATAAACCCAAACTTTATATTCTGTTCTCTTAGCATTTCCTTTGTTGAAGTATGCTTAGAGTAATTTAACATGATAACATTGTAAAGTAAGCATATATTATTTTCATCACATAAAAAATATATCTTTATAAGCATTTTTCACATCATATATAGGCCATACAATAATAAAAGTATAGGCAAGGTATTACATGGAATAATCTCAAATATATCATATCACAAACAGAAAATATTTTCAAAGCCATCCATGCCATAAGTAAGATTGTACTTACCTCGTAATGCGATTGTCCTAGTTCTACTCGTTAATTACGTATGTCTAGGTTGGAGTTTCGTCCTGACGTATGTATACTCTAATTATTAGAGTAATTTAAAGTAGACTTATACTTTTTTCTAAATTTCCCAATTACTTAGTGGGTGTAAGACAACTAGGACTCGATCTTGATCAAACATAAAACTTCACATTTGATAAATAATGTCATGTTATATTTTTTGACTACTTTATACCTTCATCTTAGATAGATAGGATTTAATTTTCCTTAACCTTTATCATGGTGATCTTATTAGTCTATTAAAACTTTAGTTGTAGATTTGATTAATATCGTCCTTAATTATCTGAGCTTCCTTAGTCATTTTGGTCTCCATTAAATTCTCATGATTAATTACTTTATCCTTAATCATGGGTCTTAATATGATAAGTGGGCCAAACACACTAATGGCTATAATATTTTAAAATCTAAAATCATATTTTAGGTTAGACATATTATTAGACTTTTTCACTCTTTTTAGGCTCAAAACTCTACTTGGGCTAAACGCAACTAGGGACATACGTCTTTTATTTCCTATTATTGATTTTATGTCCTAAACTTAAGTAAATCTTTTTTTATCCCAATTATAGATCTAAAATAAAATTTTTTATTTATTCTTGTACTAAATCTCCAACCCAAAATTTCAGGTTTCATAATTTATATTTTTGCCCCTAATCTTAAGATTTCTAACATTTATGTCATCCAAAGGTAAACCTTGAGCTATAGCCGATTTTTTGTTAAAGATTCTTTTTTAATTTATTTTTTATACCTTAATATAGTTTCAAGACTACCTAAAATACCTTTCGCATAGATTTGACCCTTATTTTGCCAAAATTATATTTTTGATCCAAAATACTCAAAATTTTGACATTTTATTTCTTTCAAATTTTGAGCAAATATTTTTAATTTTTGGAAAGCATTTTTAATGGCAAAAATCTGTTCTTAAGGATCTAAGTCTAAATCATTAAGCTTGGTACATTTTCATAAACATTTAGTTTTATGGTTTTCACCCAAAATCTCCTATGTTTAAGTTTAGTCACTTTAAATCAACATTTTCTTAACTTTTTTCTAAAATAAAGTACTCCTTGCTTTAAACCTTAAAGAGTTAATAAGTTTAGCTATAACATAAAAGAAAATCTATAATATGTACATAATACCAAACATGTTATCATCTATTCATTTATTTATTTATATGAAGTGTTACGAAACACGTTACAAGAATGGAATAGAAATATTTACCTTCTAAGCTTGAATTTTCTTCTTTGAAGTGTTTGAAAAACTTCCAAGTATCAACAATTTACTACAGGTAAATATACTAGGGTTAGACATGAATTTATACATAACCCAAAAATCATAGTAAACTTAAAAGAATGGTTTTGTATAACCTACCTTCTCAAGAATCTTCCTTTCTCTTTCTACCAAACTAAGTATATTATTCTCTAGGTTAGTGTTCAATACCTTCCCTTTAGAGTTTTAAAGGGAAGGTATTGAATGTGAACTACGGTCCTTTTGTTTTTTATTTTTTGTTTTTTTTTTTGGATTTGAGAAGTAGAAGAAGTTTTCTTCTACTTCTCTTTTAAAGAATGGATGATAGGAAAATGGAGAGGATTTTGGCTAAGTAAATGGAAGGATGAGATGGATTCTTCAATTGCCAAATGAAGAGTCTATTTATAGTGCAAAGATGGAAGGCATCCTACTACAATGTATCACTTTCTTATCTCATCTATTTGTCCACTAATTTTTACATGCATTATTTTTCTACTACACTATCTCATCTTTTAAATATTCACTCATCTACTACCTTTGTCTTTGTCTCTAATCTCTCTTTTTTTTGAATTATTTAGAATCTAATACCACTAACTTCTAAAGAAAATCTCCACTGTATTTTTCCTTTTCTTACCTTTTGAATTATTTTGGAGACAAAAGCTGCTAACTAGTTTTGTCTATGTTTTTCTCTTTGAATTATGGCCACTAACGTTCAAAGAAAATCTCTACTATCATTTTCCTTTTCTTACCTTTTAAATTATTTTAGAGACAAAAGCTATCAACTAGTTTTGTCTGTATTTTCCTTTTTTAAAATTAGCTACTAACTTTATCCCTTTCTTTTTTTTTACTTTCTCTACTCTACTAATTTTATCTTTTAATTTAAAATTATCACCTCCCTAAGATAAAATCTCATTAGTCTTTATTATTTTTTACAACTTATTTCCTTTCTTGAATATATTTGTCTACTTAAATCCTTATATACTTAAATCTTAGCCATTCAAATTGTCATGGTACTATTTTAGTGCAACTATTATCTTTGGGTTATGAGGTGTAATAATTTCTAAATTCTTATTTATATGACCTAAGTCATCTTGATATATATAATATTTTCTTTGTAGAATTAATTTATTATTAAGGAAACCCAACTTAGTATTTTTAAGTTAAAATAAGGAATAATTATGGTTTTCTAACATAATAAAATTTAACGTTATAATTATTCTACACACATAATTTCAAGCATTGGGAAAATAAACTTATTAAAATGATAATAAGTCTGTTAATAATAATTCTACTAAGTTTGAAAGCCTAGGGATTCCTAAGGGGGGGTTACAGCTGAGCAACTTAGAAAGTATTATCAATAGTCTTGTATGTTTTTCCTTTCATTGTAACAATTCTACTAGAACAATAATAAATTTATTTTTTGGATTTGTCTAAGTAAAATTCCTTCAATAATTAGTTTCTAGTTGATCTATCACCACAAAACTTTGGGAGCATATTGTGTAGTGAAACATAGATAATCACGTTCTAGTACTATAGTTCGATGAGTTTGATAAATAATTCTACAAACTGGTTCGAGTGTTTGGGTGCTCGAGAGACCCAGGAGTTTGAGATTTAAAAAAAAAAAATAGACTACTAGAATGAGGTAGTTAGATCATGCTTGCTGATTGTGATAAAAACTAGAACGAAATTAATCTCTCAACAAGAAATTGAAAGTCTTAGTCTTAAATGAAGCAATTTTAAAACAAAATTATGGCTAAGTCAAACGACTTATTTTATGCTACGAGGGATAAACACTTTCTTCAAGTGTATGTAAAAACTAAGCTGCTTGCAATACGAAGAGAAATAAAAAATTTCTTAAATAAAATGCGAGCAATCATGGAAGAACTCAATGAAGAAGAAAACTGAGAAGCAAAAGAATTTTTCTTCGTCAAACTACAATCAGCTCAGCAATCATTTCATCAACTTTAGTTTGATTCCAAATTCCTCTGTAATGCTTGAGACTTCATCTTCTTCAACAGAACGAAGTAAGAATCAGCCTCCTACCTCATCCTGATATTCATCACCTACTCGCGATAAAAATACAGGCGATTAGAGGAGTGGTGGTTCGACACGTTCCTTCATTTAGTACGAGTATAAAAAATTGCAATCACTACAAAATGAAACAACACCCCGGAGATCACACCGCCAGAAAAAAGCAACTTGAGGAAATGACAAAGTTCTTATTGCACAAAGTGGCACCAAGAACTGAGGAGCGAGTGTTATGTGTCAATTTTGCAATTGCTCGAAAAGTAGCACGCTCATTCGGAGCTTGTCTTCTGCAAGGTGAATAAGATGCTCGAGCTGTCCGAAGAAACAATAGCTTGCTTAGGAGTTGATCGAGATCGAGGAGGTCGCATATAATGAATAAACGAAGCCGATCTTTATTCCGAGATTTTCTCATTTAAAATATCCAATCCCAAGATATTCGAGATCAGTTTCTGGAAATTAGATATAAGGTTATCTAAATCAAGATATTTCCAGATTTTAGGGGGGATAAATACAAATTAAATTTGTATTATTTGTTATCCTAATTCGAATGATTTGTTACCTTATCTGTAACAGGAAACCCTAATCTCCAAATCATATAAATACAGGGCCAATAGGCAGAGAAAGGGGATTCCCCCACGTCTTCTTGTAACTAGCAAACTCTAAGAAAAAAATATCGACTATAGTGAACATAGGCTCTTTGTTCGAAAGGAAATTATTTGTGTTCTTTATTTTTTCTTTACTATTCTCAGTTTCAATCTTAAATTTTCAATCACATTATTATACCAATATTTGATATCAACAGCTTATATGTGTGTATGTTTGTGTATATGTATATACAGATACATACTTTTATATAAATGTACATACACCAGTTTTTGGAAATAAAAAAAGAACATAAGTATTTTCATACTTATTTTTTAAAAAAAAAAAATTTGCAAACAATCTTTCTTAATAGAAAAAAAAAAGGCTGCCAAACAAGCTTTCAAAAGAAAATTTTCCTATTCTCTATTTTAAAAAACAAAATTAAATCCAAGCAAGTACGTTTTCTATTTTTATTCGTAAAAATGAAAAAAGTGAAGGAGATTTTCTCAAATAATATTCTAAAAGTACTTTCAACCTTCTTTTCACTTCTAAAAATAAAAAACATAATATTCTAAGGTAAACCGTAAGAACTAAAATTTAGAGTTGAGTTAGATGCTAAAAATGCACTCTCCTAGAAAGTAATACGAAACCTAATTTGCAAAGAAGAAAAAGAAAAGAAGTTGTAAGAAGACAATTTAGCTCCATATATTTTGAAAATAGTTTCATAAAAGGAAAATAATAAAACATTAATTTCTTTACAGATTTTTCAAATTTATTACTAAAGTATATTTGTCTTAGGTTGTGTTTAGTGTGGAGTATTTGTTGAAGGATGGAGTAGCAGAAGTAGAGGTAAAATCCACTATTTTGTAAAAGAAATTGTGGAAGAAAGAGGAATAAGGGATCACAAGGTCATTTAGACCCACCAAATTAAATCTGTCCCTCCTTGGAAGGATGACAACATAAAAGGTGATAACAAAATTACCCTCCAAAGTAACAAATATATTTTTTTAATGTAGCAATTATGCATTTAAATATCTATCAACCATTTTAACTCTCCTTCTAATACCAAGTAATATAAAGGAGAACTACCGTCATCTTCATCCCTCACTCTTCCTCTCTTACTAAATCTTTCCCTCCTACCAAACTTTAACATCTGTAAGATGTTTTATTTCTTTTATTGAGATAGGATATTTAAATCTTTGACATAGGACGACGAATTGTTGTAAAAAAAAAAAATTAATCTCAGCTAGAGTAAAATTATAATGTAAAGCTCATTTAATTTATATCTATCTCATTTAATTTATATCTATATATCCATGAAAGTAAGGTAAAAAAAAAAAAGATTTATGTGAATTTTTATTTATTTTTTTGCAAGAAAGGAATTAAGCAAACTTATCAATTTTGTTTAAAGCTATTTTTGTTAAAATAAGTTATTTATTTCTTCTAACTAAAAATAGACCCCTCTAATTGATGAAAATGCCAAAATGCTCCTATATAATGTAACGCGTGATTTTGACCATGTCATATAATACATGACAATAGAACAAGCTTAAAAGTACGTGGTTCTAATTTTTCAAGGAAAAAAAAAATGTGTAATTTTCATTTTACAAGCTGGAAAAAGGTTACTCAGCCCAAAGAAACTCTCTTCCAACCTCCCCCCTCCCCCCTCCCCCCCTCCTTGGTTTCTATCTCCTTAGTGAGAGCTGCTGTGAAAGTTGAATCCTTGATTAAATTATTTTAACTGGAGTAACTTTTTAATTTAAGATTAATGAAAGTGAAAAATAAAAAGTATCAATATTGACTATTTAATTAATGAGGTTAATTTTTTTGAAGGATAATAACGTCGTTATTATTTTTCTTTATTTGAGAAGTGGGTATTTAGACTCAAGATCTACATACAATTAAAAGCAAGTATGGTTACTGTTAAACTATGAATGACCTCTTAAAGGATTATTATTTAGATTATTAATAGGAGCATTTACATAAATACAGGCTTAGAATGCCCAAAATTGAAATATTAGAATGGTCTAATTCATTAGAAAAATTCTGGACTGATTATTATAAGTAACTTGACTAGTTATTTCAAGTATCTTTGATATATTCAGGTTTTGAAGAGATAACCTAACTATTTACCTTAATTAACCCCTTTAGTAGTGAAAAGTTGTATTATTCCAAATTAAGTGGTAAAAAAAATATCATTTTTTAATTTAAATCCGAGATATTTCAAAAAAAAACCCAAAAAAAAAAAATGGCAGGGCGTTATTTTTCCTAATGTTAATAAGTTTGAAATAGATTTGTTGGGTACTATTGCTTATATTAGTAGTTAACATTGTAATCTGTATCAGGGAAAACTAAGTAGATGTCCAAGTCTTTAAATTATCTTAAATAGATGTCCAGTTTTTAGATTTTATAGCTAGATGTCTATTTCTTCAAAATGTTAAGCTGAGGTGTACATTGCTTTTACACTTTTGTCGTTTCTTTAATATCTTAATTTGTTTGCTTTTCACAAATTTTTTTTCTTGTTCGTTCTCTCTCTCTATCTTAATTTTTTTTTTGTTTTTCACAATTTGTTTTCCTGTTCTCTCTCTCTCTCTCTCTCTCTCTCTCTCTCTCTCTCTCTCTCTCTCTCTCTCCTCCCTCAATCTCTTGCATATTCTCTCTCTTTCCTTTTCTCTTTTTCTCTCTCACTCACTCTCTCTCTCTCTCTCTCTTTCATATTCTGGTGGTGTTTTATTTTTTTTAGGCAGCTGCTTTCTTCTCTGGTAGTGCTAAATATATTGATCGATTTATTGAGGCATTTGTATTATTTGAATTTTCATTTGACTTTTTTCTAGGTTAATTTTTTGATTGAATTGGGGATTTTGATTTTTATTGGTAATATGTATTGCTATTATAGTTAATTTTCTGTGTAATATTGTTTTAGCTAGTGATCAATAATGATTCGTTTATTTTTTATGTTTTTTTAAGTCTTTTTTTCTTGTTTGGAAATTTTTTCCAATTTGATTAATATATTTTTGGATCTAGTATATATAATTTGTATGCTGGTATATAGAAATATTATTTTCTGGTTTGTGTATGTCGTATATACCTAGTTTACAATCTTATATATAATGAATTAAATATTATATACCAGTTTTTATTTTCATGTCTCATGAGTTTGTGTTTTTGGAGTTCAACATTATATATACAGAGTTGAAAATCCTATATACTATGTAGTAATTATTACGTACCATTTGCACCCTTCAAGAATATTAATAATTATTGTCTCTATTTTTATACTTTAAGCTTATATATACATAGTCATATATCATATCTACTAGATAGTCATTTTGCCTACTATTTTTCATAGGGAATATTTATATATATATATACCATTTTTTATTTATATTGTTAATTTGTTTTTCTATTATAATTAATACATGTGGTGCTATATGGAATTTCTATCATGTGGTTATTGTTGTTGTGGTGGTATATGGGATATGTTATGATTCAAAATATGGTTTACATACATATATACCGTGAACCTAGTATATATTTTTTTCCAGTATTAGTGCATATTCATCTTGCACGTAAAATGATAGTAAGTTGCTATTCTTTTCTATTTGTTATTTTTTAGGACTTGGTATATAGAATTTTTGCTTCTGTATATAAATATATTAACGTGAAAGATAATGATATATATAAGATCCAGTAATGCTTTATATCAATTGATTTTAGTCGATGTTGTAATTTCTTTTGGTTTTCCCTTTTTTTTTTTTTTTTGTGCTAATGAGGTGTATACAGTTAATTTCAGTTATGTTGGTCTTCATGCATTTGTTTGTTTACTGTTTTTTAGGATTTAGTATATAGAAAATTTTCTTTTAATTTATAATTTTATTAACATGGTAGATAATAATATATACCAGATTCAGTAATGTCTTTTATCAATTAATTTTAGTAGATGCAGTAATAAGTATTGGTCTTTTTTTATTTTCGTTTTTTTTTTCATTATGTTAATCAGGCTTATATAATCGGCTTCCATATATATCAAGTTCGTGATACCAATTCAGAGTTCATTATTCAATTAATGCAATATTGTTGCAGTTGTGGGAAGTGGAATTTTGACAGCATTCTGTGTTTTCATATTTGTGATGTAGTTAGCAAGTTCAACTTGAATTACTACAACTATGTTTCTCGTTTTTTCAAGAACTCAGATTTTGAGCTTGCCTATAGCGAGATATTAATCTAGTTAGAAGTCAAGCGGATTTGATGTTTCAGATTATGTTAAAGTGCAAGTTATGCTCCCTCAGATTATTGAGAAACCCGGTGTCAGAAGGCCAAAAAAGAAAAGATATCTCTCAAAGGATGAGCTCAAGAACAAAAAACAAGTGAAGTATGGTCGATGCTAGTAATACAGCCACAATCTGAAAACTTGCAGAAATCTAATTCTAGCTAAATTACACATTATGAAGAAGATAAAAAGTCATTCAGAGTATTAGATTATTGTTGATCTGACTTGTAGTTGGTCTTATTTTCAAGGAGGTTCTTTTTTTTCCCCATATTTTGAGTATATATATATATTTTGTCTTGATATATGAAATTTTTATCCTTGTATATGGAAGTTTTGTCTTCGTGTTACCAGATTTAGACTTGAGGTTTTTGATATTTTATCATTTTCCTTTATTGGTGTTGTTATACTTTCAGGTACATTGTTTTATCATTTTGGCATATGAAAATTGTTTCTTGTTATATGAGTTTATATATTGATGACATCTCAATGAGTTTCTTCTTGTTGTTGATATTTTTTTTTTGTTTTTATTGTATCTTTAGGTATTAATAAGTTTGTTATACTAAAATATTTCAATTTTAGTCAATTTAGTTCATGGAAATTTTCTTATTTGAGGAAATTTTTTATATATCTTATTATAGTATATAAAGATACTCAGTTGATATTCTTATAAACTAAGAGCAAAAAATAATCTCCCATCTCCTAAGATGGCGCATATGTTGTTATAATATATAAACATATATATGTAGTCATATTGTTATGAACTAAGTGCAAAAACATATATACTCAGTTTCTGTTTATTTTCCTGTACCTTAGTGGACATATGCTGTTGTGTTTGAATATATATACCTAGTTCAAGTTCTTATGAATCATAAAGAAAAACTTCTCTACTTAGTTCAATATATTATATATCATATAGAAAATCATATTTTTATGAACCATGAATCAATAAGTAAAACTTTTGTACCATTTCTGCATTTTTTTCAAATTCTTATTCATTAAGAAACACTTGTTTTATAATACAATATTTATTTATTTATTTATTTTGATAGTTTATCATTATATGTACTTAGTTCATATTCATATATACTAAGGATGAATTTTGTATCTACCACTCTTCCACTGATTGTGATCATAATTAATCATACAAAATATAGGAATAATAATTAACAAATGATAATCATTGTATGAAAAACATAACCTTTGTCATTTAAAATACAATACAAGTAATGTTAACTAAACTTACAAATATTTATCATAATCTCTTCTGATTTCTACTTCTCTGTCTCTTTATCGGTACGATAATTTCTTTTCCTTTTGTCCATCGGCCAATGGTAATACCCTGTAGCCAATTTTTGTCCGAAAAACTTCATCTTGTCTTGAGATACTTATCTTATGCTCACATTTATCATAAGTGCTTCAGTCCATTTGATGCCAAATATGCCATAATCAGCTCTGTTTTAGAAGGAAAAAACATATATATATTTACCAGTTATACAGCAAGTACAAAATCATATATATCACTAAACAAATTTTATGAACCATTTCAGTTTTCTAAATTTTCTATTCTTACCCATTTGTTTGTGTTTCTAGATCTTCAACAAAATCTTCTTATTTATTTCTGATTTGCCGAATTACAAGGTGATATAATAACTAAGGAATGCTATTCATCACCTTGACATCTAAAAGGTGTCCAAAAATACTCTTTTGAAATTCTTCTTTTTGGTAGTACTTAGTTTTTTTCGCATATCCTCCAACATACTTATTCTCGATTGTACTTGTACCCAGTGTTGTCAAGACCATTCATTTTCTAGTACTAATTACGCCATTATCTACCTGCAATTCATCGTAGAAAATCGTTATACGTACAAAAAATGATAAACTAATTATATTTAGTATATATACAGCAACTAGAGTTGTATGAGCCATAAGGAAAAAAAAATAAACCAAGCACAGAAATATAAGTATTATAAGTCATTTGTATATATATATGATTAGATGAACATAACTGCTTTTAATATGAGCCTTGTACATTATTTTAGCATATATATTTATATATATATTTATAAAAACTATGGGACATATTATTAATATAGTTAAAAAATTTATCTACCATAATATGAAAAATATATACCACATAGCAACTTGTATCTGTCAAAGTCATAATTTTATTTACCAAAAAACCAAGATGTCTACATAACCAAAAAATTCAAACAACTGATAAACAGTTGCACATCAATAAACAGTTTTGAGAAATGACAATTTACACAAAAATTATAATTAAAAAATTTAATTCTTTTGTAAGATACTCAAATACAGGGCAAAAATGTGGTCAATGACTTTAAAAACAAAGATACATAAAGACAAATGCAAAGACCAAGCCTTAATGAAGACTTTACTTTGGGTATAATTTATTCAGCAAGAAGACAGGCTGGCATGTGCCATGCTTTAAACTCACAACACCACAAAAACTTCTCTGGTTTATACCCTTTAAATAAAGATGCATATCATACTTATAAATACATAGATATAAACCCCATAACCTATCATTACCTTATCATTCCTTCCCTTGTTCTCCCGTCTAAACAACCAACTTTTCTTATCTCATTAAACAAAAAAGTCCATAGTCTTCTTTTTTTTTTCTTCTTTTTTTTTTTTTAAATGGAGACATAGTAATACTAGAGTGAAAAGAAAAAGGGACAATACTGTGATAGAATATAGTAGTAATCAATATTACATTCTAAAAAATTCTTGTAGGTTCTCTCAAGTGTCAAGATGTTAGTTATAAGATATTCATGTTATAGGCAATTCTTGTACCAGTTCATGCTCATGCTTTTGATGACTAACTGATGTTTATATTTCTCTTGCCTGAAAGTTTACAATAATATGTTGATATCCCAACTCACATCCAAATCTACCTAGAAACACGACTCACATCAAATCTTCCATCAAAGATCAAAACTATATAACATGGGAATATACCTAGTTTATGAAGCTATTAATTTCCACGTATGATCTACCAGAACCAACTATTTATCTACCAAAACTAATTCTTTAAAAGACATAAACATATATACTAAGTTTAGATAATAATCTTCCTCAACTAATACTAAATTGATAGATTTTTTCTTTCTGGCGTTTTATCAAATACTTAATATGCACTACTCTAGTCTATACATTTACCATAAAACAACGAAAAGCCTATTTCTAACAAAACTATTTGATCAAAAATGAATACTAATTTATATATACACTCAATCCGAAATCAAATGAAATCAACCATATCTAAAGCCTTTAACCCAAATGAAAGAAAATATAGAGAAATCACCTAAATCTGAGACAATACATGATGACATATATATATATACACACTAGTATGAACCAAATCAAGATAAAATAGAACATCTATTATAACATAAGGTAAATCTTAGTTGAGACAATGCTAATTTACAGCTTCATATTATAAGATTAAAGCAGAAGATTCGGTCAAATATTTTTTTTTTAATTTCTTACTATTCA
Organism: Trema orientale; assembly: GCA_002914845.1. Taxonomy (NCBI): domain Eukaryota; kingdom Viridiplantae; phylum Streptophyta; class Magnoliopsida; order Rosales; family Cannabaceae; genus Trema; species Trema orientale. Next base: position 224,745 of record JXTC01000234.1, read on the forward strand.
TAATTAAAGTAAAGAATTACTTCTTATTGAAAATTCAATTTTTACTTCATAACTGTAATAACTCTCGAAATAAAATTTAAATTCATACACTCCATAAAAATAAAACACTCTCAATCTTGGTCCAAAAATAAATACTTATTAAAAATAAAATATAAGGTCGTTTAAAAACATTTGACTACTATTTGGGATCCTGCTGCCACCAACCAATCTCCATTAAAATTTAATGCTCATCTAGAAAATTTAAATAAATAGAATGAGCTTGCGCTCACTAAGCAAATCTCATGCATGTAGTGAATGACATGTTACGTGAATAGTGCACTTTAAGAACCATAACTATGTATCCTCTTCTTTGAAAATATTTTTAGTTTATAAACATTGTCATTTCATAAAACGTTTATATTTGCGCTCATCATAGTACAATGCCAAGTCTATCAGAAGTGATGGGCCATAAACATGGTATCATGACAAGTATATGTGACCTTATATCTATTCGGATCCTATATAGATATCATACTATAATGATTAATATTGCAGTTACACTTTCATTCTTAACATGGTGACTGTAGGTCATTCATTCCGGTGCCCATACTCATTTCGAGAACTTAATACACACTTAAAGAAAATATTATTCTTTGAAATATAATTTTGGATATATAGTACCTTTAAAATCATTAATTAAAAATCATAATAAATTTTTTTTTTTCATGCATTTCATGCAATACTTGTACATGCTCAGGATTCATACTTAATTTGAATACTAAAATGCAAGAGCATATAATAACATATTATAATGATCATCATAACACATAATAGTACATAATTACATGTAAACATATAGGGTGAGATTTACTTACTTTAGGTCTCTAGAAAAAGTTTTTGTGCTTATAATAAAATACTACACGCTCGACTTTATTATAACCTCGTGCTTTTTTTTAGCTTTTTTGATTATTATTCATGCAATAATATTCATTCTATATATTAATACATGTTATTTGTTCATAAGAAACATATTTATGCATTTAAAAATACGTACAATATATAATCATAAAATTACGTTTTATAACGTAACCAAAACCTATAAAATTTCAACGAGTAATACATACTTAAAGAATTATATATTTTATTATAAACTTATAACTAATCTGAAATTTTATAGAAATCGTAATAACATATAAATAAAGCTACAGAAAATCATTTAGAATTTATTAACAGGATTTAACATACTTTTTATAATTTCTAATCTAAGGTTTGTAATCTGATAAAATTGTTTAAATTTGCGACCATCAATCAAAATCTAAATTTTACGAATCTTTTTGTTAATTAAAAATGTAATAATAAAAAAAAAGCTATAGAAAATTATTTAGGATTTATTAATTACATTTAGCATATTTTTTCTAATTTCTAATATGTAATCTGAAATCTAATAAAACTGTTAAAGCTGCAACCATCAGTTACTTCTTGAATTTTCTGGAATTATTTGTATGTCCAAAAATCTTGATATTTTAAAGAAACATCTATAACATACTATCACACATGGACATATATCGGGTATACCAAATTATATTTTTTCATAGTACGTTAAAGTCTTAATATTATCCCTTAGAATTCCTGATGACACTTAACTTACAAAACTATATGTTATTTCGAAAATTAAAATTAATTATAGACATTTCTAAAAATCATGAAAATATTTTAATACCTTATGACACATATATTAGTGTCCAGTAAAAGTTTAAAGTCTAAATAAAATTAATAGGATGAAGTTTGAACAATATCATCTTGGACAAACAAAACTACCAGATTTACTGATTTTAAAAACAGTATGTAATGAAAGTTTTATTATAATTCGAAATTAACTAATAACACCACAAAACTTTTCAAAATCATAATCTAACATATATTTAAACATGTCTTAAAAATTTTACTTCAAAATAATAATATTTACCCTCTGAAATAATATAGTAAATATGATAAAATTTATCTATCAGCTTTTCTTACGTAACAACCAGCATATATTTAAAGATTTATGTAAAAATACTGAGCAAGATATGAAGCTAAAAATTTTCAGATATCAAGTAGACATATAGAATGTAATAACATAAAACTTTCAAATTTAAATAAAATTTCTATTTAAATAAAATTTCTAACTCCTAATAACATAGGTTGAAATTAAATCTAATAGCAGTAAACTATAATTTTGAGAGAAAATAAAGTTCTAAGAATTACTTTCAATATTTATCCAATGCAAGGTAGATGCTTAAAATTTGGTGTTATTACTTCATGAATTCATTACTCACGAAGCTATATGTACAGGCTTTAGGCAATATACTTAGTATCAGAGAAAGGAGACAATGAATGATGAAGATAGGAGAATGACTAACCTACTTCGGTGGGTTTTCACTTCTAATAACTTCAATATATAACATATTATATAATAGAAATAATAGTAATAGTATAAAATACATGTCATGATAGTTGGCAATTACATGTTCTCATGGCTAGGAGTGGAAAGTAGAGATAAAAAAGTGATGAGAAATAAACTTATCACATTTGTTATCAACCCTACAATGTTGGTCTTTTAATTAATAAAAATGAATAAGACAAGAGTCTCCCCACATGATAATCATTAATTAAGAAATGGATGGTAGTGAGACGTGTATGTCCACTCCACATGTTAGCCATTGACAAAAGAAACAGTAATAATAATACTAATAGTAACAATAAAAGTTGTATAATTCGTTGCCAACTTAGCAAAGTTAGCTATTCATCTTCTTTTTTTATATAGTAATTTAACATTACTTATAATTAATACACATATAGATATGTATAATATAAGAATGATATATATATTAACTATTGTATTCTCATATGTTTGAATAAGAAAATCAATAGTAATTATTACATTAACCTATTAAGATTTCAATATTAAACCTAATTAATCAAACAATCAACATATTAAACAATAATCATATGCATGAATTTAGAATAAATGTTAATTTTTTATCTCTTATTAGGCACGTGTGGTCCAACTTAGCTTTAATGTGTGTATTCCACTGCAACATATCTACAAAAGTTGTTAGTGTATAACTATTTTATTTATGTGATTAAACAAACTAAATACACACAGTAAAATTTTAGACTAGTTAATAAGCTTGATATTACATCCATATCCATAAACTTATATATATACATTTACTTATTAAGACGAGTACATATACCTTTGGAGGATTAAAACCCCAGGTTTTTTTTTCTTATTAACCAAAATTTAAACCAAATTTCAGAGAACATCATTAAATCTAACATGCATGTTGAAAACGTAATATACAAAGGCATATATACATATATATATTTACATATAGATGACAATCAGATATATAAATGTCACGCTCCGATTCACGTGCATGTTTACATGTTATGTGTAGTAGAGTTTTTATTAGTTCTAAGTTAAATACAGGAGTTAAGCTGGTCATGTAGAGGTTAATGGTTTTATAAGTTTACAAAGAGACTAGTGGAAAGATTTCACGTTTTACGAAACAGACTTTTGCAGTTCATTTTTAAGTAATTGAAATTAGTTAAGCTACTGATTGAGGAGTTTAGTAGTGTAAACTTTTAAAGATAGACACTATAGTGAAAGACAATATTTTCGACGAAAACTGACAGTTAAGTTTCCAACAATCTGGAGTAGATAAGTTGCTGGCCGCGGAGCTAGAATGATTTCTAATGTTAAGATCAATCTCTATGGAGAAGTTTGTATTCTCAATTTTCATGTCAAACATTCATATAAATCAAGATATTCAGATGTTGAGTCAGAAGTGAAGCACGAGGTATTGAATGTAGCATGAGGTTTCAGATACTAAGCTCAAGGTGTAAAATGGGAAAGCATGATGTGTCAAATGAAAGCATGTGGTAAAATAAAACTAGCTAGGTGTCGAGCATACAGATGACATAAGTGGCGCGAGGTGTCAACAACCTAAACACTGCTTGTGGTCCAGACACGTGGTGCTAGGTGTCTCAATGAGAGATGCCTTAAGTAATGACCAACATCCTAGCTTGAGGAGCTTGTTGAAACCTATAAATTGGGGCTTGAGAATTAGTTGTTGTAGACATTATAAGAGCATAATATGTACAAGTATTTTCTACATGTTATGTGACTTACGTACCTATTTATATGTTCTATGTATATGTATTATGTTATTTATTGAATAGTGTGCATGGCATATGCATAAGCAATGTTTATGAAAGGAAAGTTTATATGATTTTGAGAAGTTCATATTTTCAAGAAAATGTTACCATTGTATCTAAGTTTCTAAGTTATGTTGTTTATGAAGTATGATTCCTAGCATAGTGATTGTGCAGAAAAGAGGTGGCGAAATCCCTTGAGGTAGAAAAGACCAAGACAGGGTAACTCAAATAAGAGGGAGGTAAAATCCCTTAAAGTTAATTCCAAGACAGGATAAAACTTCAACTGATATTTATTAAGAGGTCTACTGTGTCACTCAGTTAGGAGTTATGCTTAAAAAAGGGCCCAAAACTATGTTTAAATAAAGTATTTTTAAAAGGAAGTTTATAAAATATTATGTTTTTCAAGAGAAATAGTACAATGGGTAACAAATCTTTATAGCACGTAAGATTGTTCATATGCATACACCGTCTTTGCTTACTAAGCGTTAGCTCATTATTGTTTTGGTAATGCATGTTTAAGTTGCATCAGTAGATTCTTGAAAGTTTGGCTCAACTGCAGTTCCACTCATCCCATGTTATATTTATGTCTCGTTTCTAAATTTTGTATTAAAAATAGATTTCGAAATAAAATGCTCATCTCAGTTCTTTTGCTTCTTAATGCTCAATTTTCAAAGAAGTTTTCAGAAGATTAATGTGCCCTAACCTAATTGGTTATGTTTTCAGATAAAGTTCGACCAACTAGGTTGGGGGCGTTACAATAAATGTACCATTTGATGATGAAAATATAACTTTGGTTCTTTATGAATCGGAGTTTTTTCGTTACAAACTTTAATCTAAGCTTGAAATTGTCTAGATTTTTGTATATATATATATCTTTGATTGTAAATTTTCCTAGTATATCTAATTTTTTACTTATTTTTTTGTGAGTTTAGGGAGTTGATTTTTGTATAAAAATTACTTTTAGAGAGTATGAAAACTGGAGATTATGGTATCGTGGTTGAAAAAATGAGTGAAAATACATGAAACAAAAGACAAAGGGAGGAAAAATAAAATAAAGTGACGGGAAGAGTAAGAAAGATAGGGAAAATGGAGAAAATGGGTAAGAAAGTGGGTTCTGAGGGCTTCAGGGATAGTTTGGAGATAAGATTTCTAATGGGTAGTGGGTTAGACATTTTGTAAACCCCGAAAAAAAAAACCCTAGACATAAAAAAAAATTAATTAGTTTAATAATTATTTATCATGATCTTTTAATATTAGTATATTCTCTTGAAGAATGAATTTATCATGTCAATTTTCTTGTCTAAAATTTTAGTATGTATATTTCATTTCTTTGATCATGAAAATTGAGTAGTTATACACTAATGAATTTCATGAATATGTTGTAGTGAGATACACACAAGAAAGCCAAGTTGAACAATGTGTCTAATTGCAAGTTTAAATTATTTTACAATATATATGGTTATTGTTGTTAGTATGAAATAGGCTTAGTTAATTATGTTTACTATTGGGTCCTAAATTGTTTGAGTTCAATAATCATTTATTTTGACCCAATAGGTAATAGGAAAGTCCAAATTTGAAATTGTTAGTATTTTTATTTTCAATTATCATTGGGTTTTAATCTTTTAGCCTAATATCATTTATTTTGGCCCAATAGGTTATAAGAGAGCCCAAGTTGAAGTAAAAATTTCAAGCCCAAGTAATAAGTTAAATAGTCACAAGTAAAATGTATATATATGTGTAAATGATAAAAGAAGAATTAATGGTGTAACCATTAACATATTTTAATAATATACATATATATTCATCAATTCACTTATAAGAATGAAAAATGATGTAAAAGACCATTAACATATTTTATCTATATATTATTTCCATTAAAATAAAAGAAATTAAAATTAGGTAAGTTATGTAATCATGTATTAATTATTTGAATGGTATATCCATTATATAGATTTTATGGATATTAAATGTAAATATTATAAGATAATGCATTATTTTTTTTTAAGTGGATGAAGCATAATTATGTTAATAAAATTAATTTAATTGCATGATAAAAAGATATCAAATAAAAAAAAAAATTAGGTAAAAGGTGATTATTATTAATATTTTTTTTGAATTAATTTTAATTATATTTTGTGTACATATTTAGCCTATAAATAGGGCATTCTTTTGTAAACACAATCAAGTTCCTTCATTTATTTTCCTCCATCTCTCTCTCAAAGTTTCTATTCATCTATTGTGATTTCAAGAATTTCCTCTTAGAGTTCTTCAAGTTTCAAAAAAAAAAAAAAGGTAATTCTTAGAACTCTTAGTCTTTCAAGATTTATATGTTTTATTGCACTTAGGTTTAAATTCAACCAATATATAGAGTTAGAAACCTTATTAAGGTCTGAAATATTTGTGAGAAGTATTTCTATATGTGTACTTAATTTCTGGAAAGTTTCACTTTTGTACCTTACTCCTATAATTTTATAAAAATCTTTTAACACAAGTTAGTCGTTAGCTAAGAAAAGCTGTAAAATAGATTTTATATAATTGGTTGTATGATTTCAAAGGGCAAACGTTTTTATTTTGGGTTGAAATTTTAACTATGTGTTCACATATACGTTATATCATTTCTAGAAGTTTTCATAATTTTTGGATGTCTATAAAATTAATTATAATTTTCGGAATACACAATATTTTAATATTTCAAAATGCTGAAATAAATTCAAAAGTATAATTACAAGCGATTAAAGTGCTATGAAATTATCTATTTTAGAATTTTCAAATATTATACATAACTTATAATATGTTAAATGATGTGCTTTTAAAATTTTGAGTTTGTTTGAGTTATAAAACGTTCCCGAAAATTCAAATCATTCTCGTTTAGTCGCAACTTTAATAATTTTATAACAAATTCTAAATTAGAAAAAACAAAATAGTGATAAATATTGTTTATAAATTCTAAACCATAATCTTTAGATTTATATTTATTTCGTATGGATTCATGTAAATTTTAGAATGCATAGAATTATGTACTATAATATGAATTTCCTTAAGTATGCATTACACACCAAAATTCTATAATTATAATGTGAAACATTATTTTAGGATTTATGTTGTGAATATTTTTAAACTCGTAAAATAGATTTCATATGACCAATGATAGCATATGTTGACATATAAAATGAATGTTGATACATGAATAATAAATAAAAAGGATAAAGAAGAGGTACGTGGTTGCAACAAGGTTAAGTGTGTGGTATTTCACTGTAAACACAAAGAACATTTTCTAAGGACTTAAGGTAAGTACAATCTCACCTACGACATGGATAGTTTTAAAAGTATGTTCTGTTTGAAATGAGATGATTAAATATGAAATTTTGCCTATGCAAGAGATATTTGTTTGGCTTGTATATGTGCCTATGAAAAATACATGCCTCCTATGATGTTAAGATGATACAAATTTACTTTATAAAATTATTCATAACTTGATAGATATGTTTCAATTAAAGGAAGTATCAAGAATTTGAAACCTAAAATTTGGTTTGAAATATGATACAACCATTTATGTTAAAGAGAAGACTAAGTAAAAGATAAGAATATAAAGGTGTCGTACCAACCTCCGCTAGGTGAGGAATTCTTAAGGGAAGATAAGACCGGCCTCCACTAGGTGAGGATTCCCTAGGAAAATATGTTAAATTTATGACCGTTGGTGTTTCAGTAGGGTCGCTCCCCTGATTCCCAGTCAGTAAGTGCGCACTCGGTACGTACACCAGGGCCCATAAGAAAGATAAAAGATTTATTGATAACATATGTGATAAAATATTACTTCATAAAATATAAGTTGAAAGATAATACAAAGACGCAAAAAACTGAACTACCATAAAATATTGTTTGTATGAATTGTTTTGTGAATTAAATTATACTTACTGAGCGAAAGCTTACGTAGTATAAATGTCCATGTTGTAGGTACCAAAGGTAATCAACCTTTGTTCTGAACGATTGGTTGACTTGAATCGAGGCGGGAATGGATGCGAGGCACGTGTCTTGGGATACCTCCACAATAAATTCCGTATATATTTTCATCTTATTAAAAGAGACAGTTTACTTAATATGTAAGATTAAGTTTTATATTTCCTTAAGTTAATATCGAGACGATATATTTAAATATGAAATCTTAATTTTAAGTATATTTATGCCTCAAAGATTAAGTAATCATTTTGATATATACAACATGACTAATTTTATTTAAATATCCTTACGATATATATATATATATTATCTTGAAACATATTCTCAATAATTAAAGATTTTTAAATAAATATGTTGTTTTGTTTTGGTATCTAATATATTGATTTGAATAAATGTAAGACTAAATGGGCTTTGTCAAAAAGACTTAAACCCGTCTAAGGAGAGCTTGGGATTTAAGAGGTCTATTTGTGACCCCCCTCCTCACCTGGAAGCCCTTTTTAGTTGCGCATTATTTAAATCTCACAAAAAAAAATATATAAAATGTTTTCTTTAATCGTTTGTCTAAATTTCATAATATGATATTCGTTTAGAATAATTAGTTTTCTACCATGGAAAGATTATATAAATAAAAAAAAAATTTTGTCATGAATTTTTACAGTCCAAGTTTGTGACTTTTAAATATATATATATATATATAAGCTATGAACGTACGTAGATGTCAGTCTTAAAAGTTGGGTCGTTACACATTTAACTATAGATGTTTAGAATTTGATATCTACTTAATTTTGGGCTCCAAAATGTTCAGATACCAATTCATCCCTATGTGTCATTATTTTATTACCATTTTTTTACGTATGTCACGCATGCATCATGTTCCAATTACCAATTATAACTAATTTTTTTTGCTTTCATAAAATATCTATATTTTAAAACAAAAAAGCTTCAAAAAGAGACTTTTGAAAAAAAAATTTAATAAAATGATCTAATTTCTTTTTTTTTCTATTTTTTATGGGGATCAAAACCCCATATGTTGTTTAAGATATAGGAAAGCCTCATGAATTTGATTTGTTTTAAATTACAGAAAGTGTTTTAATTTGACTAAGTTTATAATCTGACCTTCTAATATAAGTAAATCAAGAAATTTGATTAGAAATAATAAAAAGAGTTAATGATCCCATTAGTCCCCAAACTACGAGCAAAGTCTCACTTTAGTCCTTTTAATTTTGTCATTTTAGTTCTTAAACTATCAAAAAAAGTTCCACTTTAGTGCTTTTTGTTATATATTCCTTTCTATTCTTTAACCCAAAAAAAAAAACACACAAGAGACATGCATGCTCTTTTGTATAATTCATATCCTCAAGCCTAGACCAACAGTGTAAGGACATTACATCATATAATATTCAAGAGCTTAAAATAAAAAGGATATTTGAACATATAATATTCAAGAACATAAAATAAAAATAAAAAAATATTTGACTGGTTGTGCTAAACATCAGTTGCACATTAGAAAAAATATATATTTAAGAACCTTTTGAAATATAATTTTTTGTTTAAATCATATAAAAAAAGAGGAGAAATTATTACTAAAATACCCCCTATTTTTAAAAGTGTGAAGAAAAACTTGTATTCTTAGAAATTCAAAAGAAGTACCTTCAATTTAAAAAAAAAATATTATTACTAAAATATCTTTTGTTTTAAAAAAGTGTGAAAAAAATCCTTATATTATTAAAAATTCAAAATAAATACCTTTTATTTGAATTATTATATCATTTGCTACCTTTAACTGATTAAAGGCTTCATAATAATTACTAAAATTAATATTTTATCCCTGATTATATTATTTATAGGCATACACTATACTTGAAAATGAAGAGAGAGAGAGAGAGCATACATATGGTCTAAATCCTCTTTAAAACAAAAACAAAAAAAAAAAAAAAAAAAACCTCTTCCCTACATACTTGTAGCACAAATCCAGAAACTAAAAAAAAGCATCTATTCTGAAATTTTTCACTTTCTAAATTTCTGAAAATTTTGGAATTTTCTTTTTTGGACTTATGCATAATCGATGGAAGAGTTTTTTTTTTTTTTTTTTTTGCCACTTTATAAATTTCCAAAAATTTTAAATTTTTTTTTATCTTAGATTTGTACTTCAACTATAGAGGGAAAGGTATTTTTTTTTCTTTTAGAAAAAAAGAGGTTTGAGACTATATATATTCTCTCTCCCTTCATTTTCAAGTATAGTGTGTAGCTTAAAATAATATAATAAGGGGTAAAATATTAATTTTACTAATTTTTTGGAAATCAAAGGGAGCAAATGATATGATAATTCAAATAGAAGGTATTTATTTTGAATTTTTAATAGTACAAGAGTTTTTTTCCATACTTTTTTAAAACATAAGGTATTTTAGTGATAATTTCCCTTTAATAGAAGGTACTTATTTTGAATTTCCAAAAAACGCAAGGGCTTTTTTTCACACTCTTTTAAAACAGATAGTAGTTTAGTGATAATTTTTCTAAAAAAATTGTTAAGTGCATCTAATGTGCTCATTCTGTTAAAATCAAACATAATATACAGCAAAAAGGACTAAATTATAATTATTTTAATAATTTAAGAAGCAAAATAACAAAATTTGAAGTACAGAGACCATACTGATACTTTCCTCGTAGTTCAAATAGCAATAGTCATTAATTCATAATAAAATTATCCTTAGTGGTGGTTATATTTAGGCTTATATTATATTTTTACTTTGTGTTTGAATAAATGGATAGTTGTTTGAAAATTATTTTATTATGATAATTCAAAAAAGTCAAAATATTATTCGAGACAATTCTTGAATTTAATATAAGTCTAAATATACCCTTTTCTGAAGGTATTTTGTGATCATTTCCCATTTGATTTTCTCAATTTAGCTAATATTAGAATCACATTTTAGAGTTAGTTAAATTACAAGACTTTTAATAAATTAAAACATTAAATTTAAGGGTGTTTTCCCCATATTTCAAAAATCACACGAAGTTAGTAAAAAAAAAAGTAGAAATCATTTTATGACATTCACGAGAAAGAAAAACATATAATGGACATTTGTGCTTAAAAATATATAATGGACATCTGTGCTTGTGCACAAGATGTGGTGGTTAGTAGTGCACTTTTTCTTGATTGTAGAGGTCTAAACTTTAAAGCACTTTTATTTGGGATTACTTATTGATGTTGCTCTTAACTTTTAGAAGTGGTTGGCGACAAAAAGATGAGGAGAAGGCATTTTGTAATCTTTTACTTTTGGTCAATATAGTTTAAAAGTTGTTATGTAACTGTTATTTTAAGCAGAATTTGAGAAATATGGTAAGTGTTGCTTTTAAAAACTGATTATACTGTCATAATATAAATTGTCTCAGCACAATAATACCAAAGGACCTAATCCTCACTCTCCAAACTCAAAAAGTAAAAAATAAATAAAGAAGAAGAAAAAAAACACCGACTGCTGTTTAACAAGATCAAGTAAATAGTTTGATCAACGTCAAATTTTATTGTTTCAAACTAATTACTGATATTATGGATTAATGAACTTTTTGTTCTCTAAATGATTGCTAAAATTTCATTTTGATCCTAAATTTTAAAATTTTTAGTTTTAGCCCTTAAACTATTAAAATTGTTCCCTTTTACTTCTTTTTGAAATTTTCCACTAAATATTTAACAGGGTATGAAGCAAAATAAAGCTTTTTTTTTTTTTCAAACTTTATGAAACTTAGATTTTATATTAGAATTTTACCCTTAAATTTAACAAAATAAGTGCATTAACGTGAAACACTTTAAATAGTTTAGGTTCTATAATGACAAAATTTATAATTTAAGGATAAAAAATGTGACTTTTTTAATAGTTAGTGATCAATAAAATTATATATCCCATTATTATTAATTAATAAGATACAGATTACTATTAACTTTTCCTTTACTACTATTCATATTTGTAAATAAATTGTGACATAGATCGTGAAAAAATACGCTCTGTGGTACAAAAGCATTTTACAGAAAAATAAAAAAATGAAAATTTTTAAATTGGACAAGGGAACACAGTCAAGAGTCCTAGAGACAACTAGAAGAAAACAGAGAGAGAAATTTCAAATATATATTTTTTTTGTTATTGAAATTATCTAGCTTATTTGTCAAAATAATGGACAAGAATTCCTAGCCTTTCAAGGACCAAAATTGTGGCCTATTATATTTCCATTTTCCATTTATTGGGAGAGCCTTAAGACTTGCCACGTTCACCTTCATCACCGGGTGCAACGTGTATTGCTCCATTGACACTTGAGTTTTGGATTATACATACATATATCAATATAGATGATAATGTTACATAAAGAGAGTCTCCTAATAGCACACGATTTCTCGAAATTAAAATTGCAATTTATCTCTATCTATATAATTAGAATCTGAGGGTGATCTTCCATCAATCAATTTAACTCTTTTTTTTCTTTCACGCAAAAAGTTTGTCTTTGTTGTTTTACTTTATTCGTTTTCTCTCTCTGGGACGCATCATAAGAATTTCAGAGTAGTGCAAAACTACTAATACTTACTATTTTAACGTGATAATATAAGAAGTATAAACATGGTCTACGAGGTTCACCCATATTAATTATTCGTTTAATTAATATGATACGTAATACCACTAATGAGTGATGACTTTGATCACAAAAAAAAAATAATAATAATAATAAATAAATAAAACTGAAAAAACACTAACGTCTTATTTGCAGATATTTCTAGAAAATTTAGAATAAGTTTTCGATTTCCGAAGATGTATAAAACATTTCCATGCACGAAAAGCAAGTGTTCAAACAAGAAAACTAATGTTAAAATATAAAAGACCCAAAAGTGATTTTGGTGATCTGCACTCTCACATGAATTTGTATGCATATGTTATATCTAACTTGGCCACGGATATAGTTCTTTGAACGGGATCAGTTTCGTTCATGTTTTAGCCAATACATATCATATTGATTAAACGTGACATGTATTGGCTAAATCATGAATAGAACCGATACCGTCAAGAAAATTACGTCCGACTACGTCTAACTTTCGTTACATATATATATATAATGTGGCACCAATTCAGTATATATGTTTTTTTTTTTACCTATCCATAGGTATTGTTTTGCCTAATTAAAATTTATCACGTACGTCTTTTGTGGAGAGAAAAAAGCATTAAATAATAAGTATTTATTTTATTATTATTTTTTTCCAACTACTCAAATTATAGTAGCCGATAGATAATGATCTAACAGTTAAAAAAAATAACTATAGATAGATAAAAAAAATCTATTAGATTGAGAATCATATATATATATACACACACGTACGTAGACGGGTATAGATGTAGTCCGGCTCACGGGACCAGTCCTGTTCATGTTTTGACCAACACAGGTCATGTTTTGGCCAACACAGATTGGTCAATATGACATGTGTTGGCCAAAATATGAACGGGACCGGTCCCCTCGAGGGGACTACATCCGTGGCCTACGTAGACACGTACATATTTGTTTATAACAGTAGCAGTCTAGCCCCTGCTATGGATTGATTTAGCTAATATTTTACTAGGATTTTAAGAAAAGTTCCTAAGACTTGAACCGAAAAGAAGAAACACAGTCTTATCCATACCAGCTACTGCATAAAGTGCTAGCGTCTTGTGTGCCGGAAATACCTTTAAAATTAGCATATTATTCGAATTGTAGGAAATTAGGTCACTCCCAAAAAAAAAAGGGGTAGGAAATTAGGATACTGTAATGCTTTTGTTTTTTGTTGTTTTAAACACAAAAATAAAAGTACTTTTTCTTATTTTGTTTTTTGATTTTCAGGAATAAAAATGTGTTTGGTAACTAATGTTTTTAATTTTTGTTTTCTAAAATAAAAAATAAAAAATATTTGGTAACTAGTACTTTTCACTTTTAAAAGTGAATCAAAAGGGAAAGCAATGAGGGAAGAGAGAATGCTGAGAGAGGGGAAAAGTGGTATTGATCTAAATCAATTTTAAAAGTGGTATTTTTTTCAAAATAAAACTTTATAAAGTGACATTTTTCTAAAACAATTGGGATTTTTGGAAAAAATTTACCATTTTTTACAGTTTTATTTTGAAAAATACCACTTTTAGAATTTTTATTTTGAAAAGACCACTTTTAAAAATATTTCGAAAAATATTATTTTTACAAGGAACTAGAGAGAGTGTGACAAGAGGGAAAGTGATGAGAGAGAAAACGTTAAGAGAAATGGTGATGTGAGTCTAAATGCCTTTCTAAAAACTTATTTAAAAAAATTTTGAACGTAAGAAATTTTTATTTTCAAAATTTTAGAAATTTTTGTTTTCAAATTAAAAAAACAAAAATAAAGTAGTTTTACAAAACATGTTTTTGAAAAGTATTTCCACTTTTTTATTCAAAAAAAAAAACTGTTTGAATAAGTGTTACCAAACAAATAGGAATGATAAAAGCTTGCTTTTTCTAGTTTGCTTTTCTCTTCTATTTTTTTCTCTTTTCTTGGGCTCTTTTTAGTTTTAGTATTTTGTAAATTCTCCATTTCACAAAGAATAATTTGAGGGTTCATTGAAATTGTTGTTCTCTGTTTACTTTTTACAATAAAGAAATAAAAAATTACAAAAATATCTTCTGAGTTTAGGTGAATAGCAAAATATTGGATTTATTGTCATATTTTTTGAAATAGTTTGATATAGTAAATACTAATAAGATATTATTATTAAGATAGTACTAAGGATTATACCTTATTTGTCAATTTTTTTAATACCATTTGATATGGTATATGAGTTGACACTTTTTAATTAATGAATTAAAATATATCACAAATAGTTGAATGATATTCACCAATTGTATGGTGACTAATCATACGCCACATTTTACTAATTATATTGTGACAAATTATATGTCACATTGATTACGTGGTATTAAAAGGATGGAATATATAGCATTATCTTTATTATTATTACCAGATTGACACGCACACTACTATTACGTGTAGTAGCACGTATTGTACTTCTTATTTAAAAGAAAAAAAAAAAGAAAAAAACGACAGAGAATATTGTGACTGATGATGCCTCAACGTCACCTTGCCAATTTCTAGAAAATTGAGCTAAGATAATGAAAAAAAAAAAAAAAGAAGAAGAAAAAGAAGGTGGAAGAAGGAATTCGAAAATATTTTGGTAAATTGTAAGCATGAGATTTTCTCGACATTAGTAGTGACTTAGATATTTACATTTGACTGGTTAAAAAAATTGAACTGATAAATTAGATGCGCTTCTTTTAGTTTGCATAGAGTAAGCGAAAAATTAATTATCTGAAGGTAGACGATAATGCAAGTCTTTATGTGAAAGATATTAAGAGAGTAAAGCTAGTGTTCATTATTATATAAGGCGAAAACTATTTAAAATTGACAAATTGTTGTTGATATTAAGACTTCTATCTGGCAATATATATAAATATACATTAAGATTTCTGCTAATAGAAAAATAGTGTATCATATTTGGTTCATTGAACTACTACTCGTAGAATACAAATGATATAAGACTAACTTGGTACTATTGTAATGTCTAAAGAATTATGATTAAACTGAAACCTAAAATTATAAACTAGAAGTCAAATATTATTTATTTCAATTATTCTTTCTATTCCTATTATCATATTCATTCAAAGACGTATTTATTTCAATAATTCAGTTTTTTTGTATTCGAATAGTCCATTCTTCTTTTTTACTATTGGAATAAATTTTCTTTTGAAATGAGCATGCAACCCCATAGTTGTTTTTGAATATTATATTCTGATCTCTCATTCGAATTATAACATATTTCATTTAAATATGTATTTCAACAACTTAGTTTTTTCATTAGAATGACACTTTTTTCTTTTTTACTATTTGAATGACTTTCTTGATTTTGAAATAAGAATGCACTCCGCTCTTGTTTTTAAACGTTATATTCCAATATCTTCCATTCAAATTATAACACATTATATTATATTATAGTTCAAATGTCTCTTATTGAGGTTATAACTCATTCCATTATATAATCATAATAACTATAGAAAGTGACTAGACTTTATGTCAATTACTTTTGAAATTCTTTACCGAAGACCTGGATGTTGGTTTTAAAAATGATTGCAGCAGAAGATGTAAACTTTAAAAAATTTTCTAAAACAATAAAAGCCCATAAGAATACCGAGAACTTAACTTTATTATGTTAATTTAACAAACTAAACAAGATAGAAACTATTGACCTCTTGAAGCGATTAGGACAATTCCAAACATTGCTCTCTGACTCTTTTAAATCTTCCGAATTATGACTCAAACTAAGAACCAGATGTATGGGAGTCTATGGAAGAATAGTAATTTCTATGGTAATAGATATTTTTCTTATTCTTACTTTTTGGTCTCAACACATGAGAGCAAGAGCTTTTTGTTAGTGTTTTTGCCCTAAGAGCAAAATATAAACAATGATTTGCTATTAAATAAATATAGTTGATTTTGTTCTATTTACTTGTATATATTATTTATGATAATATATATAAATATCATGAAAATTCTGTGATTATAAATGTAACTTTAAACTTAGTATGTATAAAAGTTATACATACAAGAGGATTAAGTTTAAGGGATATAATCGAAATTAGTCCGTAATTAATTATTAAAGTTGGGATCTTTAATTTAAAAAATTACTAGTGCGGTTTATTATCATTGAGAATGGAACAGTCCTATCCAGGCTGTTTATGTGCGACATTAAATGAAGATACTTTATATAATGAGATTATATAGGACTGGACCAGATAAATTTGAATGTCTGATAATATCTGTTACAGAAAAGAATATTCAAAATTTATCAACCGATGATCATATATGGAATGATCCTAATCCTGAGTAATTAATAGACTCTTGTTTATATTTTTATGTCTCTTGATGTATTCGGTAATATCTGTGTTTATACCAGACTAAATCCTTGTATGTTGGAGACATGATAATATAGATAGCTGGGAATATTGATTAACAATATGGAATCCATTCCTTCCTAACGGAAGTTAGAAAAATGATTCCCTTGAGTAATAATTTGGTACTTGAACGATAGAGCGCTCAATTCATGATTTGATCACGAATTTGTTGTTCATTAGAAAATCATAGGAACTCAAGGATAAAGAAGTAAATAGAGAGGATAACGGATTACAAGCCTAACTCTATTTATGAATCATTTATGGAGGATTGTTTTGAATGTAATGATTATATCAATGGACAAAATTTATAATTGCTTTGAGTAATGTATACTGTAACTTTTAAGAGTGCAGTTCCAGTTTTTTAGTGGAATAACACTGGAACTAATAAATTCGATAATTTAGTTAAAGAGTTTAATTAACTATAAAATTTATTGGAGCTTGAAACTACAAGTTCTAAGTCCCCGAACCACCTCTGTTAACACTGTATTGAACATGTTATATAGTCACTTTCTTGTATTAATAATTAATTTTGAATTATTGAATTCTAATTAGTTATGTCACACTAAAGTTAATGTTACACATTTAATTGTTTTATATGTCACATTATAATAAATAATAAATGTTATTATTTTTGTCTATTTAATTTTTGTTGCTATTTTAAATAATAGGATTATTTTAAAAGTAACAAACAGTATGTACAATCACACTGTATTAGGCGTGTAACACAGAGATATTTTCTTTGTGTTACACGCATATAAGCATAAAAGATAATATGATTATTATTTTTTTGGGAAATTATGATTTACCAAATATATTAATTCCAATATTTCCTAATTTGATTATTTGAAAATTTAGATAAAACAAAATAGTTTATTTTTGAAATAAGGAACTTGCATATACAAGTCCTACACGTTATTTTAGTTAAACAAAAAATAGAATTTTTTTTCTAAAAAACGTGTATGTCTTTTTAACCTTTAAGGTTGTTTTTGTTTTATTTCCAAATTCAATATATATGAAATTAATATGCAATTAAATAGATATATATAAATGGGAAAGAGAGGTATTTCATTTAATAGGAAAAATTCTACACGTTAAATATCTTTTGGCTTTTACGTGTAGACCCTATCATTGAGGAAGGGATTTTATTTTCCTATTTGAGTGAAATATATTGTCTTTTACATGATTTTAAATTATTTAAAATTTAATTAGAAACTATTTTACACGTTAAAGAGCATAGAAAAATCTTCTCACTCTTCTGTAAGTGTTTTTTGATAATATCTTTAATAGGATAAAATTATTTTTCCTATTTAAAGTGATATGACATTAATATTATATTAATTTTTCCAACTTATCAATTTGGGAAAATAGTTTATACGTAAAAGTTTGGAAAAATAAGGAAACCTATTTTTTTTTTCTTCTACACGCTAAAAAAACTATGAGAGAGGCCAAATAATTGAGTTAGAAAAACTTCTCTCAATTTTAAGTTTTTAACGTGTGGTTCTTTCCTCTCTCTCTCAAAAACCATCTTCTTGCTATCTCATATGTTGAGACCTATAGTAAGAATTCTAAAAGTGTGTGAAGATAATAAGAGTGTGATTTTTAAGAGCCGACTCTTTAGTTCTTTGGTGTGGAGGCTTGGTGAGGAAGACCGTGGTCTCATAGCTTTGGTAGAGTACAACCTCATCATCAACCAAGGAAATTCTAAAACAGAAAGGTTAGAGTGTTCTTACTTTTCTCTAAAAATTGTTTTTATTCTATGTATTAAAACAACAAAGCTATATTGATCCTAAGCTCTCTCTATTGTGTGTTAAAAATTTTGATTGTTACACACACCACCTTCCGCTGCACCATATGATGGTTTCCAACAAATAGTACCAGAGCCACGGTTATTTTATAAGGATTTTATTGTTTTAATAAACATGATTATTGTAATCATGTTCTTATATGTATGTCATGTGAGTAGGCATTTCATTGCATGTTGATGTATGATGACTTTTGTTACATGAGATGGATGTATGGTTTAAGAGAAATAGGTCGTTAATTATATAGTTGCATTGGATCTTTATTCATTTATTTATTTTTTGATTAAATCAAAATCAATGTAAACCCTTCGAGTAAGGGTATAGGATTTACATATGTAATAATCCTTTTGATGGAGATCGAAGGAGGATGACCAAGAAAATTAGGATCACCACCCGGGGCCCACAGCCCGTGTGCCAACCCTACCACAACAGTGTTTCCACCCTTCGGCGGCCAACCTCACCAAATGAAGAAACTTTTAAGGACTAGATCTATTATAGTCTAGTTCCAGGTTTTTCTTATTTTTTTTGGTAGTATATATTTTCTTGGTTATGTAATATCCAATGCAACCCGGCCTAGATCTCATTTTATTTTATTTTATGGTTGATAATTATATGTTATAATCATGCATATAACATGTCATCTAGAATAGAAAAAATGCCTACTCAATATTTTGATACCATGCAAACATGTGCATATATAACTTTTTTATTCATAAAATTGTTTTAATAGAATAAAAGTTTTTATTATGCATATTGGGAAATTAATTAGATTAATTTTATTTAAGATTAACTTTTTTCTTGAAATTGGCATAATCTTAAATAGATAATGTGAATTAGTTTTAAATTAGTTAAAACTTGATAATATCACATTTTCTTAATAACTATGCTATTTTTTTATAAAATAGTTTATATAGGGTAGCATAATAATTTAATAATAAATTAAGATTTGAGAAAATATGGTAATTTATTAAAATAAGATTTGTGTAAGGCACTCGTTAACCTCGTAAAAGCGGAAAGTAGAGGAAAATTTAAACTTTCTATTTAGTTCTGAAAACACTTTCGTGATACATCCCCTTTTTATATTACAGAAATATTTACAACCTGTACAATACAAAACATCATTTTACTTCTTTT
>JXTC01000234.1:256687-322903 GCA_002914845.1 Trema orientale
GAATCATTTATGGAGGATTGTTTTGTATGTAATGATTATATCAATGGACAAAATTTATGATTGCTTTGAGTAATGTATACTGTAACTTTTAAGAGTGCAGTTCCAGTTTTTTAGTGGAATAACATTGGAACTAATAAATTCGATAATTTAGTTAAAGAGTTTAATTAATTATAAAATTTATTGGAGCTTGAAATTACAAGTCCTAGGTCCCCGAACCACCTCTGTTAACACTGTATTGAACATGTTATATAGTCACTTTCTTGTATTAAAAATTAATTTTGAATTATTGAATTCTAATTAGTTATGTCACACTAAAGTTAATGTTACACATTTAATTGTTTTATGTGTCACATTATAATAAATAATAAATGTTATTATTTTTGTCTATTTAATTTTTGTTGCTATTTTAAATAATAGGATTTTTTAAAAAGTAACAAACAGTGTGTACAATCACACTGTATTAGGCATGTAACACATAGATATTTTCTCTATGTTACACGCATATAAGCATAAAAGATAATATGATTATTATTTTTTTGAAAAATTATGATTTACCAAATATATTAATTCTAATATTTCCTAATTTGATTATTTGAAAATTTGGATAAAACAAAATAGTTTATTTTTGAAATAAGGAACTTGCATATACAAGTCCTACACGTTATTTTAGTTTAACAAAAAATGGAATTTTTTTTCTAAAAAACGGGTATGTCTTTTTAACCTTTAAGGTTGTTTTTGTTTTATTTCCAAATTCAATATATATGGAATTGATATGCAATTAAATGGATATATATAAATGGGAAAGAGAGGTATTTCATTAAATAGGAAAAATTTTACACGTTAAATATCTTTTGGCTTTTACGTGTAAACCCTATCCTTGAGGAAGGGATTTTATTTTCCTATTTGAGTGAAATATGTTGTCTTTTACGTGATTTTAAATTGTTTAAAATTTAATTAGAAACTATTTTACACGTTAAAGAGCATAGAAAAATCTTCTCATTCTTCTGTACGTGTTTTTTGATAATATCTTTAATAGGATAAAATTATTTTTCCTATTTAAAGTGATATGACATTAATATTATATTAATTTTGCCAACTTATCAATTTGGGAAAATAGTTTATACGTGTAAAAGTTTGGAAAAATAAGGAAACCTATTTTTTTTTTCTTCTACACACTAAAAAAACTATGAGAGAGGCCAAATAATTGAGTTAGAAAAATTTCTCTCAATTTTAAGTTTTTAACATTTGGTTTTTTCCTCTCTCTCTCAAAAACCATCTTCTTGCTATCTCATGTATTGAGACCTATAACAAGAATTCTAAAAGTGTGTGAAGATAATAAGAGTGTGATTATTAAGAACCCACTCTCTAGTTCTTTGGTGTGGAGGCTTGGTGAGGAAGACCGTGGTCTCATAGCTTTGGTAGAGTACAACCTCATCATCAACCAAGGAAATTTTAAAACAGAAAGGTTAGAGTGTTCTTACTTTTCTCTAAAAATTGTTTTTATTCTATGTATTGAAAAATTATAGAAACCATATATTTATAGAGGAATGGAAACTAATTTACCATTCCTACAAGGAGTGTCACATGCCACTTACAAGGAATTCCATGTAGGTGGCGTGAGGTTAAGGTTTTTCACTCAGTGTCGGATTTCTTTATGGACAGTTTCCTATATGTGCAAATAATTATCTCATAGTTTCTTTTTTCTGTAAAATACTACCCAATAGCAATTCGTATTTTCTAAATCCTGAAAGATAAAATTAGTTAGTAATTAATATTTTGTAAATTCATCTTTTAACTATCAAATTCATCTTTTAACTATCTCATAATTAAAAGACTATTTGATATTAATAAAAATTCCTAATCCATTTTGGATGTTTATCACCACAATAATTAAAACTAAATATTTTTCTCATAATATTCAATAAGTAGGCGTGGGCCATTAGTATTGGGCAAACCATGGTCCAAACCATTTAAACAGCAGCCTATTCTCTTCGTTCAAGTATGTGACCTAATACAATGTTTATGAGCTAGCCAGTGAGATGCAACTCTAGGCTGGATGGCCATTTTAAGTAGGCCCATGATGAGTGACAATTCTACCAAAAAAAAAAAAAAAAGAATTATTTATGCTTTTTTATTTATTAAAAGTGTCTCTTTGAGTATATTTAGTTTAGTTCTTAAATAATTTTTAGTTATTTCGTATTGAATTAGGTTATAGAAATACATAAGTTTTGTTTTGTTTTATTTAGGAATTTAATATAGTCAATTTATTGTAATGTAGTTTAATTAGGTATTTTGTTTTAATTTGTTATTTATTTTTTTAGGTTTTAAATTTAATTTTTTTTGTTTTGAATTAAGAAAAGAAAAAAAATAAAAGTTTCGGATTAATAAGCCAAGAAAAGTGTTGAGTATGGAATTAAATAGCAGGCGCGTTAATGGCCGTCGGATCGACGATTTGGAGCATCTGTGCGCGCTTGAAGTTCACGCTCCAGAGAAGGCGAGTGGACGAGTTCAGCGACATGTGGGCCCTCGAGTCAGCAGCTGGCTGTGGTTTCTCTCTCCTCGGGAGGATCCTATGCTTCTCAGACCTTCCACACCCGGTTTTGACTCCGGTAAAAGCGCGCCACATCAGGTACGGAAGTCAACGTATTTGCATGCCAATTAAAAACGAGTTTTGTGCTGAGCTTATCCGTTTGTGCCACGCCAAATTATTCCGCAAGTGTCAAATTTTGTATAAAAAACGTGAGAAAAGAAGAGAGAGGAGAAGAAATTGCCGCATCACTCCAATCAATCATATTATTTAGGGGATGGCTACGGTAGGGGCGTCCCTACGTAGGGTCATGCCTTAATTATCGTTGGATGAGAATCTGTAGAGAATCTATTTATATACAGATTCCCATAATAGACAGGGCCCTACGTAGGGGCGCCCCTACTGTAGACGCGCCCTATTATTTATATATACTAAAGCTGAGTAAGAAATGACTGTTTATCTACTCTATTTTTACTGTAGAAAGAACAGCGTTATGTCTTGTTTTGTTACTTTTTTTTTTCTTAATATTTTATGATGTGTTTTGACAGTTTGGCTCTTGAAGTGTTGAGGAGTATTATTGTGTACGAGGGGAGGGTTGTTTGGTAAATTTAATGTCTTCGTTTTTTTTTAATATTTCGTTGTAGTGCTTTGACAGCTTTGTCCTTCAAAGTGCTGATATTAGCGGTTTTTTGGGGGATTTTTTTGGTAATTTTAGATGGGTTATAGGTGTAAATAAGCCGGTTTGTGTGTTGTAATGTATGATTACTTTTTTGTCCTTAAATATCAGTTTCCGGTTAGTTTGTGGGTGGGGTTATTTAGTCTTTTCAATCCAACTAGATTTTGATTTTACAGAAATGCCCTTTCATCTGTATTTTGCTGCAGCCATTTGTTTCGGTGTTTTTGTCATTTCAGCCTTCCTCCTTTATTCTCTTGCCGGTTTGTCTTCTCGATATTTCTCTCTCTTTCCTCTTTCTATCCTAGGGTTTTTTCATTCCTTTGATTCAGATTGTTGCTTTGTACTTCTCTCTACTCGATTTATTCTCTTACAGCGTTCGACTTCTGTTGTTTTCCTTTTTATTTGATGCTTCTTTTTTTGTGTTGCATGGTGTTTATTGCTTTTTTTTTCCTCTTCTTTACTGTTTTTAACTCTTTGTTTTTCCATGATTTGTTCGTCAGCTCCAAATCGGCTGGTCGGATCTGAGTTTTACTCTGTTATGCGGTAGTCTTCTCTCTTTGTCCGGTATTTTTTTACTCTGGAACCTTCTTCGTTGATAATAATTTTATGTTATCTTTGTTGTTTTTTGGACTCTTGCTTATTTTCGGTTTTGCCTTTGTTCATATCTGAATTAGGTTGTGAACAATTTGTTATTTTTTCCTTCGTTTTTATCTAATGTTTATTAATTGGCTCTCTTTATTCTGCTTTTTTTTTTTTGCTGTAGAAATTTCTCGGATATTACTTTGATTATTGGGGAAATAATTTGTTAGTTTTTTCAAATTTTTTTGTTCAATAATTGTCATTTCGTCTAGATTTTTCGGTGTTGATAAAGCTCTTGATGATCTGCCTAATTTGTATTTATAGTTCAGATCTATTTACAGAAATACATTTAATGTTCTTCCGATATTTTGTTGTCATTTAGATTAAAAAAAAAGTAAAATAGTAAAAAACAATATTTCAATTGTTTCTGTTTGATATTTATTTTTTTTTTTTGAGATTTTTTTTGGCTTTCATAATGACTTTGCTGATCTATCCAATTTGTATTTATGGTTTCAGACTTTTTTTACAGAAATGCATTTAATGTTTTTTTTATATTTTACTATTATTCAGATTTAAAAGAAAGAGAAAAAGTAGGAGAGTAAAGAAAAATAAAAAACAAGATTCTGAAGTTAGTATTTCGTACTTAATAAGTCTCTCGATACTTTTTTTAAGTATATTTAGTTTTATTACATGTTTATTCTAGATATTGCCATGTGTCCTTTTTTCTATCTTTTTTAATCCTTATCTTGGTTACTGCTTTATTAACTGCTACTTGATTATAAATACTAAGAGTATTTACTATGCTGTGTACATTCAACCCACTTCTGTTTTAGTCCTTATCCAAAATTCTCTGAGTTTACTGGGTTTACTGCTCTCTTTCTATACTGCATTTACTATATTCTTAATCCTTGATCTACTCCTTATATAACCGCTGCCTTTTTGGACTTAGTTTGAGAAGCTTCTTTTTGGGACCATCTCAGGTATTACAGACATTTATTATATTCTGTTCTGTGTTTATTTATTTTTTTTTTACTGTTCTTTCAGTTATGGTTATATTTTGTTTTATTGTTCATTAATATTCATCCTATGTTCTTTTTATATACTGTTAAAATGTTTATTTTTTATTGTGATATTGAATTTTATGTATCATTAAATTGTTCTATAAAATTCTCCTGTTGGTTATTAGTTCTGTTAGCTTTGATTACCTTATTAATTATCATACACTGTTTAAGTACATATGTCTTTGTTTGTGTAATAGATATTATCGGATGCTTTTATATTCTTTTTAGTGCTTCTATATGATATTATAGGATACTATTTCTTAAAGTAGGGACTATATGATATTTCTGTGTTCTTGAAAATACTTTTACACTTGATATCATTTTTTTGTTTACGCTTCTGTTGAGACATTAGACTAACCTTCTTTCTTTCTGTTTCTTTTCTTTTTTCTAATTCTATTTGTCCCCTTTTCTTTTGGTGAGTCGTTGCGCCAACCTACTCTTGATTTTCCATTTTGAGTAGCTTTTATTAATCCTTTTATACGTGATATCATTTTTCTCTTTGTTCTTCTCTTGAATTCTTGAACCAGTTTTTCTTTCTTCTAATTCTTGCCTCTTTTCTAAACTGCTTTCTCTTGAGCTTTTATTTCCTCTTTTTTTTCTTTGTTACTAACTTCTGTTTTAGTCTTTTAGGATTATATTTTATGATTCCTTATAGATTTGGCGATGATGACTCTTGGAGTAATATGTTGACTGCTCAGAAATTGCTATAAGTATTGGTTGTTATTGTTATTTGCTGAATCTTAGGATTTGTTTTGGTAATTTTAAGCGAGTGTAGTTCTCCTTCTTTCAAATTTTTTTTCTTTGTTACTAACTTCTATTTTAGTCTTTTAGGATTGTATTTTATGATTCCTTATAGATTTGGCGATGAAGACTCTTGGAGTAATATGTTGACTGCTCAGAAATTGCTATAAATATTGGTTGTTATTGTTGTTTACTGAATCTTAGGATTTGTTTTGGTAATTTTAAGCGGGTATAGTGCTCCTTCTTTCAAAAATTTTTTCTTTCTTACTAACTTTTGTTTTAGTCTTTTAGGATTGTATTTTATGATTCCTTATAGATTTGGCGATGATGACTCTTGGAGTAATATATTGACTGCTCAAAAATTGCTATAAATATTAGTTGTTATTGTTGTTTGTTGAATCTTAGGATTTATTTTCGTAATTTTAAGTGGGTATAGTGCTCATTCTTTCAAAAATCTGTTTCGTTGCTTCTTTTATTTTATTTTTTTTTATATTGTATTCTGATGGTTTGGCTATTGAAGTATTGATAAGTATTATTGTCTAGGGTATTTTTTGGTAAATATAATATCCCTTCTTTTTTTTTTAGTATCGTACTTTGATGGTTTAATCCTTAAAACTATCGATGGGAGTGGTTGTTTGGGGGGTTTTTTTTACTAAATTTGGATAAATTAGGTGTAGATGCACTGCTTTGTGTGCTATCAATGTATGATTACTTTTTGGTCCTTAAAACTCTCTCTGATTAGTATGTGAGTCGGGTTATTTGATCTTTTCAATCTGGTTGTTTCTTACTTTTACTAAAACAGTCTTTTATGAGGGTTTTCGTCCAGCTATTTGTCTTAGTCTTTTTATCATTTTAGGCTTCTTTGTTTAGTTTGCCAAATAGGGTCATTGTTCTCCCATTTCTCACCTTTCTCTAATAGTGATCTTTTTTCCAAAAATCTATAACTGTGATTTTTTGGTCTTTTTACTTTATTCATTTATGACTTAACCAAGATAATCATTTATATATGTTTTAGCCCTGTAATTAGGTTCACTTTTTTGCTCATTCAATTGCTTATTTCAATTTCCTTCTTTAAAATTATTTTCCCCTTATCTGCCAAATCCCCTTCTCTTAGATTGGTCTTGCTTTTCATGGATTCTTGCTTTTTACTACCTTTATTTATCTGGTAGTTTTTGAGCAGTCTTACATTATACTCCTATGATTCCAATTTCGTTATCTGAATAATATAATGTATTTGGCAAATTTTTATATATATTGATAATGTTACATGTATTTATCTAATTGCCAGAAATGTCCATTTTATGTACTCAAAAAATAGTTTCTCAAGTAGTTAGATAAATACTTGGAAATACATTGTCACACAAATTTGTCATATATTGATAATACCTTCATATGTCTGAGCCAAGTTCTATATATATTTGCATACTTAGATATATTTATCTCTATATATATTATATAGTTATAATAGAAATCAATAATCAGTGATATTTAATACGTGAAGAATTTTTGCTCCTTTCATTGACAAAAAGAAGCACAAAGGTTTTGTTATGGAGGAAAATGAAGAAAGAAGAAAGACAGATTGCAATGTATTTCGTTGTGAAATTATTAAAGAAAATTTATTTTTGTTATCTATTACATTATGTTATATGTATATAGTTTAATATTTTGCTGGATTAAAGAATTCTCATTTTATATATTTGAATTCAAGGACTATCATTTTGTATGTAATTAAAATATCATGCCTAACATTTGATTTTGATAATTCACATACTGTGTATTAGCGATTATTACTAAACTGATTCTAAATAGATTTAAATATGAAAGTAGCATCTATTGTGCAAAGTCTACAGCCGGAATATTAATATAAACCTTAAAGAAAAGGTAGAATAAATGGTGGACAATTAAATTTTACATAAATGCATTTATCAAATTCGGTAAGAAACTGACTTTTCAATAGATTAATTAGAAAAAGCACAAACAGATTTGATAATATCCTTATTGCAAATATTGTGATTGTAGAAGACTATCATACGAACTTAAAAAAGGAATGGAATAGCACAATTTAAGACAAAAAAGGAGAAAGAAAACTTCCCCCGATATAAATAATATACCGATAAAAAAAATCTATAGAAATTAAAACATATATAAAATACATAATTAGAATATAAAGTTATTATCTCAAAAAAAAAAAAAGGAAGTAAGACAATAATTAATAGCCGAAAAACAAAAAGGAAGAATGTATATACTTACTTATTTTAAAACAAAAAAAAAAAGAAAAAAAAATAAACATAGGTCACAATTAACGATAGAAAATAGAAATAAAAAGAAAAAAGCATCTACTTACTTAATCACTAAAAGAATATCAAAAAACAAAACACGTATAAAATCAATATATTAAATCAATTATATAATTAAATAATGTAATTAATCAAATAATATATATGGAACATATAACTAAAATAAAAAATTAAACTTATATTACACGCTGATAAATAATTATAACCAATATATATAAATTAAAGATAAATACCCTTAAAGTATCCTTTTTTTAATTAAAAAAAAGAAATATATTTTCTCCTCATAATTTAATTCCTGTAAAAAAGAGTGGAGAAGGAAAAAAAAATAGTTCTTATACATATGAAAACTTAGATAATAATACAATTATCAAAAATAATAATAAACTCAGATAATTTAAATGATGACAAAAAACAGAAAATATTTATATAATATCAAAAAATCTGTTAATATATGGATAATATAACAATAATAATGCAGAAAAAATAACAACTAAAAAAGTCAATAATTATAAATAAAGCATAGTGCATGAACACAATTTCAAAAATTTATCAACAAAGACCCTAAAAATAATTTAAATATATCAATATAATAATAATACTAAAAAATAATAATCCAAAATGAAATTAGTATAATACAAATAAATCAATATGATAGGGAAAATAAACAGTGAAAAAGAAAAATAGGAAAAAATCAAATTAATTTATATAAGAATAATATCACTATGATATTCAATAAACTTTAAGAAAAACAAATATGAACATAATTACATTTTCTTTTATTTTCTATGTTAGATAAATAATATGATAATGTCGACAAATCTTCCATCTCCAAAACGCCAGCGTAAGCAGCGTTACCATGGCCTTTTAAGTGAAGACTCCGAATTCAACCATGATGATAGTTTATGTCATCGGTATGAGGAGTCAGATATCATTCCAGAGAACACTTATCGACCAAGGCCTATTTCAATATCAACTTTTACAAGTTGCGAAAGAAATTCATTCCATTCAACTGAGATACCCGTACCAAGTAACTCTAGCATATCGAGTAACTCCTTTACACCTTCACATAAAAATAGAGGAAAAAAACACTTTTATCACTATAGATTTAACTACCTATATAATTTCTCACTTTTGACTCTTATTCAATACCATATTACAGGTGATATCAACAAATATCACGATCTTGGAGATTGCTCCTGTGTTTGTGAATATTGTGGTGCATCTTTTTGGTTCGACGAGTCTGTTAAAAAGACTTATCCACCAAAATATAATCTATGTTGTAAAAACGGAAAAATAAAACTTCTTTTAAGAAAAAACTCACCTCCTATATTAAGTCAATTACTTGATTATTATGGAGGGCCTTTAAGTGTACATTTCCGAAAAAATATTAGAGCCTTTAACTCATTGTTTTCCTTCACATCATTTGGAGCAAACATAGAATAAAACACAAGAAATTCAGATGGCCTATATATCTTTAAAATCAGTGGCCAAATACATCACCTTATGGGATCGTTATTACCAATAAGCAATAATCGTTCGAGATTTTCCCAATTATATATATACGACACAGAAAATAAAATTGAAAATCGAATGTCAACATTTTCATTTGACGATGCAACAAAAGAAATGACAAAATTAATTATTGAAAACTTAATAAAAGTACTTGATGAAAACAATAACTTAGTAAAACTTTTTCGTATGGTTAAAGATAGATACAATGAAAATGAAATTCCATCCATGAAACTGAGATTAATAGGACGACGACATACAGATAATAATCAATATGAATTACCCACTTCAAATGATATAGGAGGTTTAATTGTTGGAGATATTAGTGAATATGAAAAAGGAAGAGACATTATAATTCAAGATAAAACAGAGAACCTACAAAGAATTACAAAATTACATCCATCTTATATGGCACTACAATACCCTCTTTTATTTCCATACAGAGAAGATGGTTATAGAATCGATTTAAATTGGAATATAGATAGACCAGGAAAACAACCTTCAACAAATAGAATACCTATGAGAGTATTCTATTGCTATCAATTACAACAATGTGAAAATGAAAACAATATCTTATTTAAGAGTGGGAGACTTTTTCAACAATACGTAGTTGATGTATATGCTTCTGTTGAAGAAAATCGATTAAATTGTGTCAGAAAAAATCAAAATAATTTAAGATCTGAAATTTATCAAGGCGTCCAAGACGCTGTTACAAGAGGAGATACAAATGCCAGAGTAATTGGTAAAAGAATTATTCTCCCATCTAGCCACACAGGAAGTCCTAGATACATGATTCAAAATTATCAAAATGCAATGGCAATATGTAGACAATATGGAAATTCTAACTTATTTATAACATTCACATGCAATCTTAAATAGCCTAAAATTACACGTGCCTTAAATAAAATTCTCGGTCAAAGACCTGAAGATAGACCAGATATAATGACAAGAATTTTTAAGATGAAATTAAACCAAGTTTTGTCCACTATTAAAAGCGATAAAATTTTCGGAGCAGTTGTCGCAGGTACAACAACATTTCCTTACCTAATAAAATAAAATATACAAATAAAAATATTAATTCCTATTCATAAATAAAACTAACACATTCTTCCTTTTTTATATTTCTTTTCTATGTAGATCTATATGTGATCGAATTTCAAAAGCGTGGTCTTCCTCATTATCATTTCTTATTTTGGTTATGCCCAAATAAAAAATTATCTAAACCATCACAAAAGGATAAATTTATCTCAGCGAAAATACCTAATCCTGAAAAAAAACCCACAAGAATATAGCATTATAGCAGAATTCATGATACATGGACCAAGTGGCACTGCCAAAACAAATGCTCCATGTATGAAAAACTCAGTTTGTTCTAAAAAATTTCCTAAACAATTTAAAAATGAAACGACCATCGAAGAAAATGGATTTGTCAACTACAAACGCAGAAGTACAATTTTTTATGTGCAAAAAGAAGATATTCAATTGGACAATAGATTTGTAGTCCCTTATAACAAAGATTTATGCTTAAAATTACTTGCCCACATAAACGTCGAAA
The DNA here is from genome assembly GCA_002914845.1 of Trema orientale. Taxonomy (NCBI): domain Eukaryota; kingdom Viridiplantae; phylum Streptophyta; class Magnoliopsida; order Rosales; family Cannabaceae; genus Trema; species Trema orientale. The sequence goes on from JXTC01000234.1 coordinate 267,633, forward strand.
TATGTTCGCAATCTATGTTAATAAAATATTTATTTAAGTATTTAACAAAAGGTCCAGATAGAATAAGAGTAGTAATAGAAGATAACATATGTATAAAACAGTCTGGACAAATAATTTATAAAGAAATAGATGAAATAAAAAACTATATTAATTGCTGTATACCATATGAAGCCATGTGGAGATTATATGAATATCCTATACATCACAGAAATCTAGCAATACAAAGATTAACAGTTCATTTAGAACATATGCAAAATATATCATTTCATTCTAACCAACGTCTAGATAATATAATCAGACAACTAGGAATCCAAAGAACAACTTTAATAGAATAGATGGAAATTAATAAAATTAACACAGAAGCTAGACAACTTTCCTATATACAATTTCCCACTAAATGGGTATAGAATAAAAAAGATAAAATTTGGACTCCTAGAAAATCAAGATATTCAATTGGACGAACATTTTATGTCCATCCAAGTTCTAGAGAACTATATTATCTAAAATTATTATTAAATCATCAAAAAGGAGCAACAAGTTTCGAATTTATAAGAACTATTAATAGTATAACATACCCAACATATCAAGCAGCATGTAATGCATTAAGTTTATTAGGAGATGACAAAGAATGGAATGAATAAATCTTAGAAGCCTCATTTTGGTCAACCCCACATCAATTGCGACAATTATTTACCATAATTTTATTATTTTGTAATGTAAATAATCCAACAACATTATTAAAAAAATCACCGGAAACTTATGACGGAAGACATTCTACATAGAATCAAAACCTTATTCAATAATCCAAACTTTCAAATACCTGAAAACGAATTATATAACTATGTCTTATATGAATTAGAAAAGCAATTAAATTCAAATTCATCAACTCTAACAAATTTTAATTTACCTCTGCCAACTGGAACATTAATTGACGATTTAAATAGCAAACTATTGCGAGAAGAATTAGACTACGATATTAATAAATTAAAAGAAGAAAACACAATTTTAGAAAAAAACTTAAATAATGAACAACAATATATCTATGAACAAATCATAGAGTCATTGAACAATAAAAAACAAGATTTATTCTTTATTTATGGATACGGAAGCACGGGAAAAACTTATTTATGGAATGCAATTATTACAAAAGTTAGATCAAAAAATGGAATTGTTTTAGCTGTTGCATCATCTGGAATAGCCTCATCATTATTACCTAAAGGTAGAACCGCGCATTCAAGATTTCGAATACCCTTATCAACTGATAAATTTTCTACTTGCCATATCAAAAAAGGAACCCAATTAGCAAAATGAATCGAAAAAATATCATTAATATTATGGGATGAAGCACCAATGAATAATAAGCATTGTTTTGAAGCTTTAGACAAAACACTACAAGATTTAAAGAATAATTTCGACCAACCTTTTGGTGGAATGACAATTATACTAGGAGGTGATTTCAGAAAAATCTTACCTGTTATACCTAGTGGAACAAAAGAAGAGATAATAAATGCAAGCATAAATAATTCTTATCTATTGCCATATTTTAAATTATTCTCCTTAACAGAAAATATGAGATTAAAAAATCCTAATACAACAGAAGAAGAAAAGAATGAAATTTCAAACTTTTCAAAATGGATATTAAATATTTGAAATCGTACTGCAGAAGGAATAAAAGATTCAGAAAATGAAGATGCAATATGAATTAAAATACCGGAAAAATATATAATACAATACGAAATAAATCCAATTGAAAAAATTTCAGAATTAATATATGACGATTTTGAAATTTTTTTTAATAATATCGACTATATACGACATAGAGCAATAATAACTCCAAAAAATAATATAGCTGATAATATAAACAAATATATATTATCATTAATACCAAAGGAATCAAAAATTTATTACAGTTATGATACAATAATAGCTTCAACTGAAAACATTGATGAACTTAATTTATTATATCCTCAAGAATTTTTATATACTTTAAATTTTAACAGCATATCACCACATGAATTAAGTCTTAAAATCGGAACTCCATTAATGTTATTACGAAATTTAAATCAATCAATAGGATTATGTAATGGAACAAGACTTATCATTACACAATTAACAAATAGAATTATAGAAGGCCAAATTATAAATTCAGATAATAAAAATGAAAAAGTATATATTCCAATAATAGATATGATTGTTAATGAATCCAGATGGCCATTCACCTTAAAAAGGCGACAATTCCCTGTAAAAACCTGTTATGCAATGACAATAAATAAAAGTCAAGGACAATCACTAAATAAATTAGGTATCTATTTAGAGAATGAAATCTTTACACATAGTCAATTATATGTAGCTTTATCGCGAGTAACAACTCCTAAAGGGCAATATATATTAATAAATGAATCCATCAATAAATATCCAACTCATGTCAAAAATATAGTTTATAAAGAAATTTTACATAACATTAAGTAAGTATAAAAATCATCTTATGAATTAAATATTATAAAAATATCGTCCTAACATAAATTTATATATGCATTTCTTTACATTTTATATACAATTTTCATGTTATTAGTGTTTTTCCCATTTTGCAGCTAAAACAAAAATGACAACACCCATACGATCTCTCAAACCTAATAAAGTCTACAGAACAATCGAAGCTCACGTCATTAGACTCTGGCACAACAACGATTACACAACCGGGCGTCTAATAAGTCTAGACTGCATCTTAGTTGATCATGAGGTTAAAAAAATAGCATTAAATTACTTTATGTCATACCACGTTATAATTTATTAAAATTAATACGTATGTCCATTAATATTTAACATTATATAGTATCATGTAATAATCAAACACTTTTTGTATAAAATACAGCACGAAGCAATCCACGGAACAATTAAAGCTCGAGATGCAGATTATATTTTACAACAAATAGCTGAAGGACAAGTATACCGAATCATCGATTTCAATGTCGCATCGAATAAACCAAGATATAAAGTCGTCCCCCATACTGCAATGCTTCAGTTTGCCAGAGCAACATCCTTCACTCCAATAACAACCTTAACAACAAACATTCTAATACATAAATTCTACTTCATAGATTTTAACCAGCTACCTACAAGAACAGATATTCATGATATCTTATCAGGTATTAGTAATTACAATATTATTTTCTAATTAACACTTATCATCAATTATCCAAATTTTTTTATATTAATCCCTTTTTTCCCTCTCTTTTTTTGGAAAAAAAAAACAATAGATGTTATAGGAATGTTAATAGAAATACAAGATCTAGAAGAAACAGAGGTCAAGGGAAAAATAACACTGAGACGAACGTTGATAATACAATACATCAGGTAATTAATTCATTTATCACTAACATGAATATATCGAGAAAATGATAATTTTAAGCTTGAACCTTAATTTAATACTATTTTTTCCTAAATTGCAGGAGTGAAAAACTACAAATTACTTTATGGGGCGAGACAGCAAAAAAATTTAGTACAGATATTGTAAATACTATCGAGGAACCAGTCATAACCATTTTTACATCTATAACATTAAAACAACATCTAGGTAATTCATAATTATATTTTATCATCATATCAAACAAACACATTATTTTAAATTAGATATTAACTAATATAAATTTCTATATTGAACAGGAAAAATATATGTTGCAAGTACAGGTGCAACAATATATTATATGAACATAGACATACCAGAAGCTAACGCATTAAAAAAAAAGTAATAATTATCTTATATACTTCTTTTAAAAAAATTCTATTCTATTTATCTTAATTAAATATTGATCTTTTTTTTTATTAATTTATTAACCAGGTTTCAACACACAACAAAGCAAATCGAATTCCTTCCAACTCTCATCCCAAGAGAAAAACAACTGCCAGAGCAAAAAAAATTGTAGAACAGAAAAACAATTGCAGAACTAAATGAATTAGATCAACTGACTCAACTGGTTGACATAAATACAATAATATAAATAAAAATATCATTCCAGATTATAACTTGAACTAATATCATATTTTTTTACCTTCAGGGAATCAAATTCACAGTAAAGGCATCAATATTTAAATTTGAAACATACCAAGGTTGGTATTACAATTCCTGTCATCAGTGTTTAAGACAAGTCCGTGAGGCAGGAAGTGGGTAGTGGTGTGACACACACGGTCATCTGACGTCAATCCTAACTCTATGGTACAACATATAATCAAATAATTTATATAAATATTTCTTTAATTAATTCACTTATATAAAAAAAAATAGTTTAAAATACCAATCATTAATTAAAATATTTCTACTAATTCTTTACACTAAATTCTTCTTTCACATCATTGCTTCAATAGGTATAAATTAAATACCAGAATTCAATATGAAACAGGATTCACCATCATCACAATATTTGGAAAAGCAGCCCAAGTTCTAATAAAAAAAACTATACTCGGTATTAACAATACAAGAAGGCTACACTGATCCAACAGTATTGCCATCAATAATCGAGCAACTATGGGGATAAACAAGAATATTCCAAGTTTATTTCAGAACTAGGGGAGCTCTAATTGATACAATCGTGTCAAAGATATTTGATGACGATGAATCCACCACATTGTCACTTCCAGCACCACCAACTATTGCAGAAACAGAAGTAATACCAGTCATACCGCTTGATCTAAAAACGCCTGATCCAAAAAAAATTACAGAAAGATAAAATACTACTATCCGATTACCCTTAATTTTAAAAAATATATAATACATGATCTATCATTTAAATAATATATATACATATTTGCATTTCAGAAACAACATCAACAGAAGCATCAAGAAAGCAAAAATTAATTAGGTAATTAATTTGATAATATTCAAAAACAAATATCACATATCTTAATAACAAAACTTCATCCTTTCCCTTTAAAAAAAATAGTCTAATCAAATTCTTTTTTCTATTCTAATTTTTTTCCTCTAGTTGCAGTGAAGAGGAGCAACAAAAGAAAAGAAAGCGAAAACTGTGAAGTTAGTTACCGACCTACTTTAGCATAAAAATATTTTGTAATATTTTGAACAACATCTTATTATATCTTAAACAAATACCATTATATACTAAAAAATTACTAAGTATTATAAACAATAGAACAATTATTATATTATGAACTTATTATACTCTGTATATAATCCGCAGCAAACGCGCGGGTTAAAAAACTCGTTAGGATTAGGAGAACCTGAAAAATTGGGAAACACTCTTTTAGCATCTATAAATAGACTAGTACGGGAGAAACAATAAGATACTATTCTAGATAAAGAAAATAGCAGTCCAGAGAGAGATTTACAGAGAGAATTCAAGAGGAGGAGAGGGATAGCATGAGCCGGAGATGGGAGCACTTCTACTCAAATTTACTATTCTTTTTCTCTATTATCTTTAAATTTAATACTCCCTATTTTTATTTTCAATGTTTGTTTTTAGTTTAGCTATGCATTAGTTTTCTTTTCTAGGGCTACGATGTAGCTAGATTATGAATGTCTAAATTTTCTTAGTTTAATTAAATTATAGTTTTATTCTAATATGTGTTGAGTATTTCAATTTATGCTTAATACTTGTAGTTGCCTGATCAACAATTACATGATTTTAAATTTAATTTGACACTGAAAAGTGATAATTGAATTTGATCTGATTAGAATGCCATGAATTCAACATAAGATAGGGATATTTATGTCATTTGTGTAGTGCTTATGAATTTTCTGTTCTTAATGATATTTGACTAGTTAGAGTTTTGACAGAGCTAGTTGAATTAAATTATTAATACTTGAGAAAAATTAATAATTATATTAGATAAATTCACTGAAAACATATGGAATAGAAATTGATTTAATTAAATAGGAGATTTAGACAGGATTAGTCTTGGTGAAATCGGAAATCTTATGTCTTTAGTTCTTTGAAATCCCATCTATTTATATTGCTTTGATTTATTTTATTTTAGTTATTTATTTATGCGTAAATTTTCTTTTTAATTTATTTTCAAATAAAGTTAGAGTTAAAATAATTTTAGTTCTTAATAAACATAGTTCTCGTGGGAATGATACTCATACTCATTATTTTATTACTTATTTGCAATACGTATACTTACGTTCATTATTTTCACAACAATGAGCTGTGGGCCGGCCCACTAAAGAAAAAGGATGGCCCAGCCTATCCCATGGGCTTCATTTCATGTGGGCTAGCCCATGGGCTAGGACAGGCTAGCCTATGAGCCTTAGTTGGGCTAGTCCATATTGGCCCATGACATCCTTTTGATTGGCCAGCCCATACTAGCCCACCGTGGACTGGCCTATTCTCACAAGCCGTGGGCTGGCCCTGCTTGCCTAAATAAAAAAATGGTTAAAGTTATTTACCATGAATCTTAAATAGTTTATATAAAATTACATATTAAAATTAAATGTTTGTTAATATAACAATAAAAGAATATTTACTAATATTAGAGAAAAAAATATAGGCGGATCAAAATAACTAAGTAAACTACTAATATAAATATTATTTATGGCTACCTCATTAAAAACCTTACAAGGAAAATTCAGTGGGACAAAACCTTAGTAAGAAAAAAAGAATACAGTCTAGATAGAGACATATAAAATGTTCAAGATTACACATAATAAAATACAAATAAAAACTAAACAAACAAATAAAACAAAAAAAAACAAAAATATTTAAAAGAATTATTGTCTAGGCTTACAATGCATTACTCCCAGTAGGAGTATCAAAAATTTCAAGACTTCTAAAATCATCAATCCACTCATCTTCGAGCTACTGAGACCTTCTTCGAGCATCCTCCCAATCCTTGGTGCACATTAGTTCCTCTAGAATATCTTTGCTTAATCGGACACGACATTCATCAAATACTCTGCCACTGCAACTAAAAGCTTGTTCACTTGCCAACTGTGGACACTAGAGTAGTTAGTATATCATGAGCCATTTTTGAAACAACATAAAAAGTTCTTGATTTTGATATCCAAAATGACAAGATATCGAATTTATTAAAATCATGACCACCGCCTTGCACAATAAAAATATATGTAACAAAATTTATATCAAAATAGTTCTCAAATTCATTGTGTGTTGAAGATGATGAACCAAACCGTCCAGTAAAATTGACTATATTTTCTCAGGAAGAACCAGGAAGTGTGAATGTATTACTTTTTGAAGGTGTAAGGGACATTGTTGTGCTTGCTCTATATTTCTCATTATATACGTCAAAGACAATTATGATATTTTTTTTTTCACATTTTGAATTGTAATGATGTCAAAACAAACACCTAATTTTTCCCCTATGCCCTTAAGCAAATTTTCCAATGTAGTTAATCTAACTCTCGGATCCAAGACAGTAGCAATGCCGTACAAAGGTTGAACACATTCCCAATATTTTTTGAATTTGCTTTTCATGTACTCAACAGTTTGCTTAAACAGATCAACATCTCTATGCATCTCAAATGTTGTAGCAATATCAAATAATTTATGTAATGCATGTGGAGATGTAGTATAGTACACACCTGAGAGTTGGACAATTGCTTTATAAAAAACTTTGAGAAAATAATAGAAGCACATATCGATTTCCCAATCAAGATCTGTGAGTTTTTCGTCCGAATTCACAGTATTTTAATATCCATTTATGAAATTCTTGGATGGTAGATAGGCTTTCAACATCAAATGTATTGAGTTCTACTAGTGTTCCATGTTAGATCTCTTACAATGTTGGGCAAACTCTTGAATTCGAGTACCAGAACTTGTTATGTAACTCAAAGCCTCTCGAATATTATTCAAATAAATTTCACAGTACTTCATGCCATCTTGAATACACAAGTTATTAATATGACATGCATATTTTTAGTGGAAAAGTGTATTGCCATGAGATGGTCTTAAGGTCATGTTGAAAAGTTTAATAGCAGCATTTTTAGCAAATGCATTATCGAAAGTGATGCTCAAAACCTTTTCTTTGATGCCATATAAATCAAAAACTTCCATAATGGTATTATAAATGGTAGTGGCATTATGTGGATAACTAATTTTATGGAAAGCAATAAGTCTTTTTTGAAAAGTCTAATTTTTATCCAAATAATGGACAGTCACACATAAATACCTAGTTTTTGCACGACCTATCTACAAATCAGAAGTGCATGCAACAGACGCAAAACATGTGCTAAACTTATGAATCAAATTTTCCCTCATTCCTTGAAAGACTTTTAAGCAATCTACTCTAGTGATTATTCTTGAAACTGCCCTATATTGTGGGTTGTAAGATTTAGAATGTATTCTTCAAAGACATGATTCTGAGACATATTGATTGGTTGTTGGGCACTAGACAAATATCTAGCATGTCATTCTCTAGTATTTTGTGGGTTATATGACCAGTTGGAGACACTATCATCAGGGCTAAATAAAAGAATTGTTTGGCGGCCATCTACATTACTACCATGTTTTGCTTCACATTTTATTCTATGTCTATCTAAATGGCCAGTACCATGTGAAGGTTTACCTGTGTAAGATTGTTTATATACTTTGCAAATTGCCCTTTCCTCTATAACACCCTTTTCCTTAGGACGCATCTCCAAATCAAAATATTGCTAAACTACTGAGGTACATTTGACTTTTCTCTTTCCTCTACGTGCACTAGCTTCAGACTGAGTAGCATCTAAAGATGCATTATAATCTTCATTTTTATCGATTATCAAATTTCTAAGGTTGGCTGTACTTCCACCTAATGATGTCATTGCTAAAAAAAATTAAAAATTAATTGGTGTTTATGCAAATATAATCATGTAATATATCATAAAACTGGTAAAATTTATAAAGAAAAAAGAAACTTAATTGCGATACAATAAATAAACGGAACGTATAATATAAATATATATATCTAATGCATAAATATTATATATATATACATACACGACTACACTCACACATATAAATATAAATATATTCATAAAATAAAATTTTCATATTTCACAAATTGGGAAAATTATGTTTTTTTCAAAATATATATATGTATAGGTGGGGCAGAGATGGGCCATAAAAGGCCAGCCCATCGTGGGCCAAAGCGGGTTGACCCATGATGGACAAGAGTAGGCCGACCTATCCTGGTCTCGGCTCAACCTATCCTGTGATCTTCGCTGGCTGACCGGTTCGTGGGCTGTAATATCATGGCCTAACCCATCCCACACCTTATAGACGGGCTAGGCCAATACAGTATCATGACGGGCCTAAGCTGGCCCATGGGCCCAAGCCCACATTTGCATCTTGTTGGTTGGAATGTTCAACTATGAAATCACACACTCCTGTGTAAGTGCACACGGTCACAAGTAATATAGATTTAGGAGTTAGAGTGTCGAACCCATGAGGATTGATTACTAAATCTAAGCTAAGTATTAAAATTGGTCAATCCTAACTTTATCCAAACAAACAATATATAGATTTTTAAGAAATAAAACTAAGGAAACTAAACTAGCATGCAAAATGAATGAAAACAAGCAATAAGAAAAATGTCTAGGTTTACTAATTTCCCAACCATTTTTTAAACACACAATATCCTAATTCCCCTCTTACACTAATTAATCTATTAGAGTTGTCAAACGAGAATTCGAATGTATTCACAAACTCTTTTTCAAGACATAAGTGAAAACATCTAGATAAGCTAATATGTTACTCCTAACATAAATTGACTAGATTCATTAAGTTTAGTTATTCTCACACAAAGGTTGCACAAGTCACATAGGTATATTCCTATCCTATGCAAACTTACCCCAAACTAGGTAATTTTATGTTATTCTACCTATATCCAAACCTAAATTCTCCTTCTCAAGTTTATAAAGGTTTCACTCAACAATCTATTTAGTGATCAATTAAATAGAAGTAATAAGCACAAGATAAAACAAATAACTCAACAATGGATTTCATTAATAAAAGAGGAAAGAAATAAACAAACACAAGTTACTAAGTTGGTTCATATAGTAAAACTAGACAAGAAATAGTTAGTTCATAATATAAATTAAAAACAATAATATTTCAATATAATAGAATCAAGAAATACAAATATCAAAGAGAAAAGAGTTTTAGGGAGAACTTCTCCCTCTTTAAAGAGCTTGAAGATATTTATGGAGGTTGTCAATCTCCTCCTCTAAACTTAGATTTTGCTCTCTTGAATCCTCCCTCAAAGATTTGCTTTCAACAATATCACTCTCTAAATATGAAAAATACAATGCAAACTCACAAGAAAATAAAGAAAAGAAGCTAAGAACAAAATATTGTGTTGATGTTGGGCAAGAAATCAAGAAATGGAGGCTTGGAACTTATAATCTTCCTCTTCTTCCTCTCCTTCTATGGCTGCCTCCATCTCTCTTTCTCTCTATCCCAACATACTTCTTTCAACCCTAAAGATAGGGTTTTAAAGAGGAGGCTCGTGCAAACCTAAGGCAGGTCAAATCTAGACTTTTGGATCGTCAAAAAGTTGATCTCCGCCGTCAATTATTGACCTAGGACACAGACGGTGGCACTATTTTTGGTACTGCGGTGCCAAAAATTCTCGAGACTTGGCACTGTGGTGCCACTTTTTGGCACCCCAGTACCACTTTTCTGCTGGTTTGGCGCCTCAGCTTCCCGGGTGTACCATTTTTTCGTTTTAGCTCCGATTTGCCTCATTTTCATTGCGTTACGACCGTATCAGATTCAACTTCGATCCTAATAGTTTAAAAAATCTATTTGTGAGTCACAAATTCATCTCATTTTGCATCAAATACTTTTGTTTCATTCTCTTATCAACATAAATTAACAAAACATCAAAACAACAAGAAAAATACTTAAAATAACTTAATATAAACAAGAACATAGCAAAACTTAAGACATATTAGCACTAGATAACTCTATTGTTATTGACTTAGCACACCCCCAAACTTAAGATTTTGCTAATCCTCGGGCAAAAGAAAAAGAAAAATACCTAAATACACACAAAAGGTATTATACCGACACTGATGATTTCCAATTAGTTTCTCAATACTCACATAATAACATAACTTAAAGAAAAGTGTGAATATTGGCTAGGTAATAAGAATAACTCAAGAGTACATCCCATTTAAAATTGGATTTTTCGTGTGTGCGTGTATGTCTTTATCCTATCATTGTGTGAAATTCGGATAAGTTTATGCAAATATATATTAAACACAAAATCTCAATGGTAACAATCAAGTTCCATAAGTTTGCTTTTCAAATCTATCTCTACTAATATAGATAAACATAACACCAAGGATCAAAAGGTCTTCATTAAGGTTGTAATGTTAACTTAGGTGAAGGTATGATAATTTAAATAAAGTGAGATCAAATCACCCTTAAGCATATCAACTCTAGGACTCGTGTAGAGCTATTCTTTCACACACCAAGCATACACCATGAAAATCAAAATTTCTTTTTCTTACATAAACTCTTAGCCCAACATTTATTTCATTTTTTTTTATTTTTTTTTTTGTTTTTCTTTTTTTAGTTGTATACTCACAAATTTGTTTCTTTCTTTCATGAATAAGTGCGTAACGTTTTTTTTTTTTCAACTTCACTCCACCCATCCTCCCATAACATAGCATAGCTCAAAATAATTTAATAAAAACAATCAATATGCTTATTGGATAAAGGCTGAATGATATTATTTTAGGCTAGGTTAATGTGTGTATGGTTGAAAAAGAAAAGGTTTTACGAGGCTCAAAATAGGTGTGCTAGAGATAGAATATATCAATGGTTAGCTTGAAATGCTCAAACGGTCTAAAGATTGCCTAAATCATTTCCTTGGAGAAATGCTATCTAGGATTTCGCCTCGATAGATTATCAAGCAAATTCTAGCACTTGTGAGATAACAAAATATTATATTCACATAAACATTCTCTAGATTCATACACAAATCAAAGATCAAGGTATTGTGCTCAATATAGATTTTTACAATCAAAATGAAACTAACACAAGAATTATCCACAAGACTAAGCCAATATCCACATTTTTCAACAAGTTATGCACCAATTCACCTAAGGTTCTTATCATTGAAACTAAATAATCACCAAAGAAAGTACAAAATACCTCTACTTATTCAAACACACAATCACAAAACAAAGAAAATAAATACAAAACAACAAACAAACTAATACAAGCATAATCTAACATGGTTTACCCCTTCCCCTAAACTTAGCATGCAAAATATTGGAAAATTAAAGAACAAAAGAATGAGTTTAGGGTTACTCCTCTCGTTGTCACATAGCCATGAAACTTGATCTCCTTAAAATAGTACCAACTCCTTAGATTGCACAAAACACGAACATGGAAAAAAATAACGAATGAACATGAAAAAGTAAATACTTGGGTTGCCTCCCAAGAAGCACTTGAGTTATCGTCTTCGGCTTGACTCAAGTGAACGCTCATCAAAGAGCGGTTATCGCCCATAAAGTGTGGCATACACCACCACAAATAGATCTTTGTTGCAATGGTCCTCAAGCTTGATCGTGTATAGGCAACTATCGCTCATAAATCCAAAGTGGCTTGATTCCATCATTTAATAGGCTTCATCTTCAGGTCTCTCTTCACAAATCGAGAAGCCATATCTATCTTTCACCTAACTCCTACTAGTAGGATTCAAACCTTTCATAAACACTTGGAGTTGGTACCACTTGGGTAAGTCGTGGTCAAATCTCTACTAAGCCTTATCTTGAATCTTTTCCAAGCCATGTGTAAAGGTTCCAAGCCATGTTGAGAAAATGTTATGAGGCTTTGGTAAAATCTTACCTTAGCAAGCATCATGAACCTCACAAACAAAACAAAACAAAACAAAAAGTCAAAAAAAAGAAAAGTTTGAAGTAAAATTAGAATTGATTGGTATTAATATTAACAAAGAAATAGTGTTTCAACGGTGCCAAAAACTTGTTGATTGGAATGCGCAATTATAAAATCACACACTCCCGTGTAAGTACACACGGTCACAAGTAATATAGATTTAGGAGTTAGAGTGTCGAACCCACGAGGATTGATTACTAAGTCTAAGCTAAGTATTAAAATTGATCAATCCTAACTTTATCTAAACAAACAATATATAGATTTTTAAGAAATAAAACTAAGGAAACTAAACTAGCATGCAAAATGAATGAAAACAAGCAATAAGAAAAATGTCTAGGTTTACTAATTCCCCAACCATTCTTTAAACACACAATATCCTAATTCCCTTCTTACACTAATTAATCTATTAGAGTTGTCAACTGAGAATTCGAATGTATTCACAAACTCTTTTTCAAGACATAAGTGAAAACATCTGGACAAGCTAATATGTTACTCTAAACATAAATTGACTAGATTCATTAAGTTTAGTTATTCTCACACAAAGGTTGCACAAGTCACATAGGTATATTCCTATCCTATACAAACTTACCCCAAACTAGGTAATCTTATGTTATTCTACCTATGTCCAGACCTAAATTCCCCTTCCTAAGTTTATAAAGGTTTCACTCCACAATCTATTTAGTGATCAATTAAATAGAAACAATAAGTACAAGGTAAAACAAATAACTCAACAATAGATTTGATTAATAAAAGAAGAGAGAAATAAACAAACACAAGTTACTAGGTTGGTTCATATAGTAAAACTAGACAAGAAATATTTAGTTCATAATATAAATTGAGAACAATAATATTTCAATAAAATAGAATCAAGAAATACAAATATCAAAGAGAAAAGAGTTTTAGAATTCTCCCTCTTTAAAGAGCTTGAAGATGTTTATGGAGGTTGTCAATCTCCTCCTCCAAACTTGGTTTTTGCTCTCTTGAATCCTCCCTCAAAGATTTACTCTCGACAATATCACTCTCTAAATATGAAAAATACAATGCAAAACTCACAACAAAATAAAGAAAAGAAGCTAAGAACAAACTATGGTGTTGATGTTGGGGAAGAAATCAAGAAATGGAGGCTTGGAGCTTGTAATCTTCTTCTTCTTCCTCTTCTTCCTCTCCATCCATGGCTGCCTCCATCTCTCTTTCTCTCTATCCCAACATACCTCTTTCAACCCCGAAGATAGGGTTTTAAAGAGGAGGCTCGAGCAAACCTAAGGTAAGTCAAATCTGGACCCTTGGATTGTCAAAAAGTTAATCTCGGCCGTCAATTATTGACCTAGGATGCAGACGGTGGCACAGCGGCGCCAAAAATTTCCGAGACTTGGCGTTACGGACCACTTTTTGGTGCTCTAGTGCCACTTTTCTGCTAGTTTGGGGCCTCAGCTTCCCGGGTGCGCCATTTCTTCATTTTAGCTCCGATTTACCTTATTTTCATTGCGTTACGACCGTATCCGATTCAAATTCGATCTCAATGGTTTGAAAAACTCATTTGTGAGTCACAAATTCACCTCATTTTATATCAAAAACCTTTGTTTCATTCTCCTATCAACATAAACAAATAAAACATCAAAACAATAAGAAAAAGACTTAAAACAACTTAATATAAATAAGAATATAGCAAAACTTAAGGCACATTAGCACTAGATAACCCCATTGTTATGGACTTAAACATCTCTAAGCTAGTCCATTGACCTAATGAACCTATAAAATTAGGCTAATTTATTAATTAAACTCTTTAATCTATAAATATAATTTATTGACTCTCGGATACTCTACTAAAAATCCAGAGCTGCACTCTCAATATTATAGATAGATTTTTATTCAACTAGAAAGTTTTGAAAAATTCATTGATATAATCATTTTATACAAAGTGACCCTTAACTAGACAGTCATAATTAGAGATAGGTCTAAGTCTGTTAGCCTCTATAATTATTTCTTCATTCTTAAGTGTCTTTGATTTTCTAATGAACAATTAATTTATGACTAATCATGATTATAACTTTTTTTTAACCTTTAATAGAAGCATCATGCTTATTGTTCAAGACCCGACTCAGTACTTAAGTAAATGTCTTTTCTAACTTCTAATAAGATATTGGATGGACTCTAAATCTATTAAACATGTTCCCGACCATTTGCAACATTATATCTCTATAATACTAAGATATTGGGCTGTTAATATAATGGACCTCACACATGTAAATCAAAAAGACATAATATGACAAACACGTGTTCATATTTACTCAAGATTAAAATCAATCAATGTGTAATTATCAATTTATAAATATGAACTCTCTATATTCTAACATAGCTTATTAGAGATTTAATTTCATCTTGATCCAGTTTTATATAATCTCAATTATATATAATGCCTATCTTAATGTCTTTACCTTAGGATTAGTAGCAGTTTAGCTAGACCAATTCTTTGTGGGATCAACCCTACTTATCACTATACTAGGTAATTATTAGGTTTTCCTAGCTCTTGCTATTAGGATAATGTCCAAAAAGTGTTTATTATTTATAGATATTTATTGAATATCTTGGATATTTAATAAAGTGAAATTTCATGAATACTATTTGTGAAAATATTTTGATTATTGGTACAATAATAAATGTCAAAAGGTCCATGATTTATTTATTAGATAAATATTTCAATAAAGTTATTTATTAAAGTCAAGACATATTTTCTGTAATTAAATCAAATAAGACTGCTCACAACTAATAAGAGAAGCTAGACACTTCTCTTGGATCCTGTTGCAAGACTTTGTGCATTTATAGTATATCTTAATCTATATTTGGTGTAACCATGTGTAAAAAAGTCTTGGTATGTAAATATTGAACAAGGACTATGTGAAATATATTCTTGTAATAAGTGTCGTTGATAAGAACATATTCTCACAAACTTGATAATTAACACATGTCTTTCTTAATCTTGAGATAAGTAATAAAACTGTATTTATAACTTGTATTATTTGAGAAGTTAAAAGGTACAGATCAAGTAATTGACGATCTAGACGCTGACATTTTGGTAATGGATTTTTATGAGCATTGGGAATATATGCTTATAGATATGGAATCCACAACTCTATTATATAGAGAAGTGAATACTGCCTTGAGGAGCTATAGGAGCTTGGATGAATTAAACCTTAGTAAAGTAATCAATAAAATTGATATTTTATTAATTGAAGACTTTATGTAAGTCTGGTTATTTATTAGATATAGTCTTGTATTAAGTAACTGAGATATAATCAGAGGGGCAAAATGATAATTTTACCTAGCAACCAAATTACTTTACCTTCCTATCTCTACCTAACAAGTGTTGACTATAGTTTATGAAAAATATGACAAAATCAAAGGTGAATGAAAGCATGGAAAATAAAAAATTTTTCAGAACCAATACTTGCTAGGTAGAGATAGGAAGGTAAAATAATTTGGTTGCCTGACGACACACCACATTCTTTTCTCTTTTCCTTCCTTTTCTCCTTGATTTTATTATCTAGCATGATGTATTCATTTATTAATCTTATAGACTTACTAGATTAGATCCTATGTTATGTTAAGGGCGATTTCAAAGTTCCTAGACATGAATATTTGTTAGTTTTTCTAGATTTTATATGTTAATTACTTTATCAAAATTGTTATAGCTAGAAATAGTTTATTATTATGATTTCTATCTTTATTTATTTAGGATGTACATCTAAATAGAACCAGTTAGAGATTGAATGCTAAATTAGAACCTGACATCCTTAATTGTCTAGGTTTACTAGTATTTGTAGGAAAATTATAGGTAGATTAGATTGCATAATTTGATTTTTCTATAATAAAGAGCATGACATAGGTTAAAGGATTCCAAGCTTATGAGATGAATTACCTAGTTTAGTATTATTTTCCTAGACTTAAAGCATTGTTCAAGATTAATCTAATTGATAAAATGTAGACAAAGAGCTTTTTTTGTCTAATGAATCTTGTGAAGAATTAGATATAACGGAGCTTGTTATTGTCTTTGTCTAATGATTTTGATAAGCATTTCAATTCGATTATTAATTTAATAGGAATGTCTAGTGGTTATTTCATTGCATTTGTTGTTTTATTTATTTATATTTTATTTACTCTTTTTGTTTTAGTTTGGAGAATCCACATAAAAAATAATAGGATTAGTAGCTTAATAATTAGACTAATTCCTAATGAGATTAACCCTTATTACCATCATATTAGGTTAAACTAATACAGAAATAGGAATAGGAAGATTTTAATTCAATTGTTTAATGATAGACACAGTTATAGCTGACAAGCCTAACATTATCTATATATACTAAAGATGGGGAAAAAATTACTGTGTACATAACGTGTTTCACTGTATAAACTACAATGTCATTTCTTTTTTTCTTTTTTTTTTTTAATTTTTGTGGCTGGATTTGATGTTATTGCCCCTTTGATTGTAGTTAAGGTTGTTTGTGTGAGGGGACTGTTGAATTATCTTGTAAATCAATTAGAATTAATTTGTAATCAATTAGGCGATAATTATGATTGTATATTTTTAGTAACTTTAGTCCTATAAGTTGTACCTTTTTTCCCAGACTCAATAGGAAAAAAACACAATTCTTTCATGGTATCAGAGCAGATACAATTCTAATACCAGACTAAATATCAAAAAAAAAAAAAAAAAAAACTCAGATTCGTGCCCAAACCTTTCTCATCATTGCCCAAACCTTCCTCACCTGTATACCACGTTGCCCAAACATCTGCAACCCAGTCAACACCACAGTCCAGCGCCACCTGCAACCCAGACCCAGTCCAACACCACAGTCAATGCCTCAGCCTGCACCCACGACCCAGTCCAGCGCCACCTGCAACCCAGTCCACGTCTCCGCTTCGCCGCGATCCAACCCAACAACTGCCTCACCGCACAGTCCTTGCCTCAGAGCCGCGTCTCAACGAACGACCATCTCACCGCGCTGCATCTCGTGCCTTGCCGAGTCGTCGAGTCCCGCACCGAAGTCACCTCACCGCACTGCATCAACGCCGAGTCCCACTACTTCAACCGCGCCGCATCTCGTGCTTCACCTCACCGCTCTGCCCATCTCACGCTCCTGTGAGATATAATTCTAATTTCTTTTATTTTAGGTTTTGTCAAAAAAAAAAACAAAAACAAAAACAAAAAAAAACAAAAAATAAAAAAACAAAAAAAAAACAAAAACAAAAAAAATAAAAAATAAAAAAAAATGAGTGAACAAGGTGAATCAACTGGTACTAAATCTATTCCTATTCTGGTTCAGTCTGAGAGTGCCTTCAATGCAGGCATTCAACTCACTGAAACAAATTATGATGTGGGGTCCCAATTAATAGAGATGCATATTGTTGAACGAGAAAAACTCTCCTACATCATAGGCAAAACAACTCCACCTTCTGTGTCGGATAAAGGATATGAGAAATGGTATGCTAAAAATCAAAAAGTTAAACGTTGGCTTCTGATGTCCATGACTCCTGACATTATGAAGCGTTACCTCCGTATTCCCACTGTCCGTGAAATATGGAATGCTTTATCCAAAGCATTTTATGATGGAACTGATGAAATGCAAGTTTACTCCATACATCAGAAAGTCTTCTCAGCCAAATAAGGTACCAAATCACTTTATGCCTGTTATGGAGAGTTAACCGAAATATTTCAAGAACTCGATCATCGTGATAGAATGGTCATGAAGGATCCTGAGGATGTGGTAGCATACCGACAGTCTATTGAACGCACTCGTGTCCACATCTTTCTTGCTGGATTAGATACAAGTTTTGATCAACTTCGGCGAGAAATTTTACGTCGCGAGCCACTCCTAAATTTGGAAGAATGCTATTCCTTAGTTCGTCGTGAGAACTTATGATCAACTACTTTCCATGAAGAAACTACCAAACCTGACGCCTCCGTACTACTCTCTCGACAACGACCCAGTCAAACATCGCAGGATCACCCCAAGCTCACCAACCCGAAGAATTCCACCTTCGAAAAAGGCTCCTTGAAATGTACTCATTGCAATCAAAATGGTCATACCAAAAATCGGTGTTTTGAGTTGATTGGATATCCAGACTGGTGGGACCCAGCACGACACCGGAATGCTAAGAGACCATCTTTGACAGCTCTCACTCAAACAAAAGCAGCTGATGTCCCATCTGCTTCATCAGCACTGGTAACCACCACTGGAGAAGGTAAGGCTTTGAATATTTCTGCACCCGTTTTGAATAATACATGGATAATTGATTCTGGTGCTACTGATCATATGATATTTGATGTGCGACATGTTTTTACAGTGAAACCTTCATCCAGGAACTGTGTTTCTACTGCTAATGGTAATACTAACACAGTTCTTGGTGAAGGGACCTCCAATCTTACTAAAACTTTACACCTTGATTCTGTATTAGTGGTACCTTCCTTAAACTATAATCTGCTCTCAGTTTCTCAAATCACTAATACCTTATCCTGTGAGGTTATTTTTTGTCCTAATTCTTATGTATTTAAGGATATTCAGACTGAACAAACGATTGGTTATAGTATTAAGAAAGGGATGTTGTACTACTTGGATCTGGAGTCAATAAAGTCCAACAAATTCAACAAGCTCTAGCTGTGAACAGTACTACTTCCTCCAAGAAAATGACTGAAATTTGGCTATGGCATCGACGTTTGAGCCATGCCACTTTTGGTTACTTAAAACGGTTGTTTTCTACTTTGTTTACTGATTTGGATATGTCTAGTTTTAAATGCGATGTTTGTACACTTGCAAAAAGTCATCGTGCTTCATTTCCTTTAAGTTTAAATAAAAGTCCAACTCTATTTATGATTATTCACTTGATGTTTGGGGCTCTTCCAAAGTTCCTACATTAGGAGGTGCTCATTGGTTTGTTACCTTTATCAATGATTGTACTCGGATAACTTAGTTGTGTTTGATGAAATCCAAATCAGAAGTTACAGTGTTATTTCAGAAGTTTCATAATACTGTACGTACACAATACAATACTAAGATTCAAGTACTTCGAAGTAATAATGGGGGAGAATATCGTAGTACTGAACTCCAATATTTTTTGGACTCTTATGGCTCTGTTCATCAAACCAGTTGTCCAGATACACCATAGCAGAACGGTATTGCTGAACGGAAAAACAGACACTTATTAGAGGTTATTCGCGCTTCGCTCATTGATGCACACATACCCCCCTACTACTGGGGCGAAGCTCTTCTCTCTGCCGCCTATCTCATAAATCGGGTTCCATCGAGGACACTCAACTTCCAAACACCATTTCAAGCACTTACAGATGCTGTGGTCGCACCCACAGTTCCCAATCTAACTCCTCATGTCTTTGGTTGTATTACCTATGTTCATCTGCCCAAAGATCAACGGAGTAAATTAATGTCTCGCGCCTTGAAATGTGTTTTTATTGGATATGCTTTACATCAAAAAGGGTATCGATGTTATCACCCCCTACTCGGCGCATGTTTATCACTATGGATGTTGTCTTTCATGAAGATACGATGTATTACTCTAAGTCTGAATTTCAAGGAGAGTATCTTGATGAAATTCAAACTTTTGAATACAGTCTTATGACAGATACGGAGGAGATAAAAATGGATGTGACAGAATTATCTAATAAATATTCAGGTGACTTGGATACGAGTGGTCAACACGTGGATATAAGTGGTAATCCAGAAAATCAAGAAACTTCAGGAACTCCAGAGGCTGAGCTGTACTCTCTTCCGAGTAATATACTAAACCAATCGTTAGCTGAGAATACTCCTTATATAGTACCTGAGTCATCTAGGAGACAGTTACCACAACGTCACATAAGAGGTATTCTAAAACCAACTTATGAACCTGAACTATCTAGTAAAGTAAGATATCCCATGAGCCATTATGTGTCTACACATCAATTGTCAAAAACAAATCAGTCATTTACAAATCAATTATCTACTGTATCTATTCCTAACAGTGTGCAGGAAGCTTTAACTAACCCGAGATAGAAAGTTGCAATTAATGAAGAGATGGCCTCCTTACAAAAGAATCAGACATGGGAGCTCGTAGATCTTCCTACAAAAAAGGAACCAGTTGGGTGTTGATGGATTTTTTCTGTAAAATATAAAGCTGATGGAACAATTGAATGCTTCAAAGCAAGATTGGTAGCAAAGGGTTATACCCAGACTCATGGAATTAACTACACTGAGACTTTCGCACCTGTAGCAAAAATCAACACGGTCCGAGTCTTGTTATCCTTAGCTGCAAATTTTGGATGGTCACTACAACAGTTTGATGTGAAGAACGCCTTTTTGCATGGGGAACTATCTGAAGAAGTCTACATGGATCTTCCCCTAGGGTGCATGATGACAGAAAAGCAAAGACAGAAGGTGTGTAAATTGAAGAAATCATTGTATGGTCTGAAGTAATCTCCTAAGGTCTGGTTTGGAAGATTCACAAAATCTATGGTAGCATTTGGTTATCATCCAAGCAATTCAGATCACACTCTGTTCCAGAAGAAGAGAAATGGTAACATTACTGCACTTATTGTCTATGTTGATGACATGGTGGTAACAGGAAATGATCCAGTTGAAAGAAAGGCTCTACAAGAATATTTGTCCAAAGAATTTGAAATGAAAGATCTAGGCACCTTAAAGTACTTTCTGGGAATCGAAGTATATTGATCTCATAAAGGTATTTTCTTGTCTCAGAGGAAATATGCTTTGGATCTTTTGAAAGAAACTGGGATGTCAGCATGTCAACCAGTAAATATACCAATTGAGGAAGGATTGAAATTACGTATTGAAGCTGATCAAGTTCCAGCTGACAAAGGGAGATACCAAAGACTTGTTGGCAGATTGATGTACTTAGCACATACAAGACCAGATCTTGCATATGCTTTGAGTATTGTCAGTCAATTTATGCATAATCCAGGTGAGCAGCATATGAACGCAGTCGTACGAATCTTGAGATACTTGAAATCAGCTCCAGGAAAAGGAATTCTTTTCTCTAAGAACACAAAGGAACAAACCATCGAGGTATACACTGATGCAGACTGGGCTGGAGATAAAACTGACATGCGATCTACTTCAGGGTATTTTACCTTTGTAGGTGGCAATCTTGTTACTTGGAGGAGCAAGAAACAAAGTGTCGTTGCTCGCTCAAGTGGTGAAGCAAAACTTAGGGAAATGGCTCTTGGAGTTTGTAAAGGTCTGTGGCTAAATCTTCTCCTTCAGGATTTGGGTTATTCATCAAATAAACCAATCTGGTTGTACTGTGACAACAAGTCTGCTCGTGATATGGCCCATAATCCAGTTCATCATGATCGAACAAAGTATGTCGAGATTGATCGATTTTTTATCAAAGAAAAATTAGAAGAAAGAAGTCTGGAATTACCGGAAATTCGATCAGAAGAACAATTCGCAGATATTCTCACCAAAGCAGTCTCAAATCGCATACTTTCAAAATTTGTGGACAAGTTGGACATGATAGATATCTACGCACCAACTTGAGGAAGAGTGTTGAATTATCTTATAAATCAATTAGAATTAATTTGTAATCAATTAGGAGATAATTATGATAGTATATTTTTAGTAATTTTAGTCCTATAAGTTGTACATTTTTTCCCAGAATCAATAGGAAAAAACACAATTCTTTCAGGGGCTTTTCCGTGATTTTGGTGGGGATGGGTGGAGTCACGTGGGCTGTGATGCCTGAAGGTGTAATTATATTTTTACCCTCCAAACCGTGTTTATGGCTTTTGAGTTGATCTGGCTGTTTGGTCTTTTCATTTCCATTGACTGTGATATTACCCAAGTATCCTTCTTTCATATAGTTTGAGTGAAGAATGTGGGTGGGGTCTTTGGAGATCTTGCTTGGCCTCGGTTACTCCGCTTGATAGCCCGTGATGGCTCTCTATCTTCTCCATCTTTCCTTTCTTCTCTCTCTTCTGTGTTTGATCCTTTTCCTCTTCCTTTCTTCCAGATCGTTTTTCTCTCTATCTTTCTTTGGTTGATCTATAATTATTTCTCTCAATCTCTCTCTTTTTCTTTCAGTGCTCCTTCGCGGGGTTCTTTGATTCATTGTTTTTTTTTTTTTATTTTAATCCTTTGTTGTTTGATGCTTAGTTTGTTGATATAGCTCCGGTTGCCCTTCTCTCTCCTCTGAATCTAATACTTTTCCTCCTCTTTCCTTTGAGATCGCTTCGCTCTCTTTTTCTGTTTGCTTGATCTATAATTATTTTCCTCTCAATCTCTCTCTTTTTCTTTCGGTACCCCTTTTCGGGGTTCTTTGATTCATGTTTTTTTTTTTTTAATCGTTTGTTGTTTGATGTTTGATCTGTTGATATAGCTCCGGTTGCTCTGATCTAGACTTTGCCATCATTAAATCTTCTCTCCTTATTCGGTATTTTTTTCTTTCTGAAATTTTCTTTTTCTGCAATTTTTTGTGTGTGTGATATTTTCCAATGTTTTGGATCGTTGTATATCTAAGGTGTATTTCTGTTTCTTCTGATTTGGTTCTGCTATAGACGTGTTTTATTAGGCTATGGTTTGATATATTTGTATTTTCTTCTTCCGATTTGCTTTTGCTATAGAAATATTTTCTGATTATGTTGTTCGGCTATGGCTTGATGTATTTGCATTTTGAGCTTTCGGTCACCTATATGGGTCTTTAACTTGATTAGTTGAGTATAATCTGTGTAGGAGCTTTGTAATGTAGAGATAACAATGCCATTTTCCCCTTCTGTGTTTTTCTTTTTAATTTTTGTCTGAATTTTAGTAATGTGATTTCTTTTTTATGCCCGTAAGGTGTAATGTAAGCCTACTTTTGGAGGAGAGATTCTTTCTTTGTGATGTTAGAGAGAATAAGTGAGGTCAAACTGATTGTGATTTCTAGAAACCTAGGCCCGTTTGGTTCGCCTATTGAATGTGTGAATTTGAATGGAAATTGTAGAATGTGTTATAATTGGAACGTGAGACATTTGAATGGAAAAAATAGTGGAATGTGTTGTAATTAGAATGAGAGTATTGGAACAGACTATTCAAAAACACTTCCTCTCTTCCATTCTCATAAAACACAAAAAAATTATTCCAATGGTTAACTCTTTAGATGGACTATTTGAATGGAAAAATTGAATTGTTGAAACAAATACACATTCTAAAAGATCATTTGAATGGAAAAACTGAATTATTGAAACAAACACATGTTCAAATGAATTTTCCATTCCATTTGAATAGTTGAAACAAATGGGCCTACTCAATTTTTTCTCCCTGAATCGATGTTCAAAGTCTTTGAATGAGTACGATCATTTGGTCTTTTGCATTTCTTTGTTTGTGATTTTACTGAAGTAACGATGGGACGAAAATTATTGTATACATAACGTGTTTCACTGTATAAACTACAGTGTCATTTCTTTTTTATTTTTTATTTTTTTTGTGGTTAGATTTGACATTATTGCCCCTTTGATTGTAGTTGAGGCTGTTTGTGTGAGGGGGCTTTTCCGTGATTTTGGTGGGGATGGGTGGAGTCACGTGGGCTGTGATGCCTGAAGGTGTAATTATTTTTTTGCCCTCCAAACCGTGTTTATGGTTTTTGAGTTGGTCTGGCTGTTTGGTTTTTTCATTTCCATTGACTGTGATATTATCAACGTATCCTTCTTTCATATGGTTTGAGTGAAGA
This sequence comes from Trema orientale, assembly GCA_002914845.1. Classification (NCBI taxonomy): domain Eukaryota; kingdom Viridiplantae; phylum Streptophyta; class Magnoliopsida; order Rosales; family Cannabaceae; genus Trema; species Trema orientale. The sequence continues at coordinate 292,202 of JXTC01000234.1, forward strand.
ATATGGGTGGGGTCTTTTGGGGATTTTGCTTGGCTTCGGTTACTCCGCTTGACAGCCCGTGATGGCTCTCTATCTTCTCCATCTTTCCTTTCTTCTCTCTCTTCTGTGTCTGATGCTTTTTCTCTTCCTTTCTTCCAGATTGCTTTTCTCTCTATCTTTGTTTGGTTGATCTATAACTATTTATTTCTCAATCTCTTAAGTATATATTTCTCTCTATCTTTGTTTGGTTAATCTATAACTATTTCTCTCTCAATCTCTTTAGTATATATAGATCATATATATTGATTTGGAGATATTTTATTTTTCACTGCATAAGTTTCTGGCATATTCTATGAATTATTCTCTCTATTTTTTCTATTCCATTTGCTTGATATTTATTACCTTTCAGTGATTTTTTTGGGTGGTAATGATGATTTGTATCTTAATATCTGTTGATCTGTCTGTACGCATTTATGAATTAGAATCTCATTATACGGATTCATTTAATGATCTGTTCATATTTTTATATTATTGAATTTTACAAAAAGAAAGTATAAATAAAAAAAGAAAAAAAAAACAGCGTAGAAAAATTATCTCATTTTTCTCAAATATATTTTTAGAATTTTCTTTTTTAACTTTTGTATCACATATTATTTTTTTTTAGTCTTTTTACTTTTGTGCTGGATAAGTTTCCTTTTTTTCCCGACTTTTTTTCTTTTCATATATTTCTTTTCTCATTATGTGTTGCCTCTGGATGTTGCCATGTATTTTCTTTGCGTTTATTTCTTTTAATACTTTTTATATTTCTGCTATTACTATTTACCTATATATACCCTTATTATTTACCATGGTCTCTCTATCTGAGTTATTTCTGTCTCTGTTCTTACCTAAAATACAGTTATTTTACTCCTGTCTTGCTTGACTTTCTTTGTTGTGCTCTTATCTATGCTGGTCGTTGTCCAATCTCTGTTTTTCTAAAGTGATTTCAAAGTTTGTTTTCAAGAGCATATCAGGTATCATAAATTCTTATTATCTGTTATCTGTTTTTTCTTTTGCCATTTTTTTTTCTAAAGTTCTGACTAGATTTTGTTATGTTGTTCATTAATGCTTATTTATCATGTGTTATTCTATCTAGGTCTAAATTTGAAATTCCTTTTCCAAGTTCATACAAATTACCAATATCAATTTAAGTGGCGATCAAGCACTCAAAAGCATTAAGAGCAAGATAGAATAAACAATTCGTAAATTCAAATCACAAAATCAAAGAGGTAACATCATAATTCAAACTACATATAGAGATCCCATTGTAATCCTAAAAAATTAATTTAATTCATAACTAAAATAACAAAACTAAAAATAAAAATTTGCAACATAATTAAAACTAAAAATAAAAATAAACAAACAAAAGTTGAGCAGATTGCAGAATGATTGAGAACAGTTGCAAGTCCCTTCTTCCAATTTGGCCTCTAATTGCTCTCCCTATTAATCTCTCTCTGGACTATTGTGTTTTTCTCTCTAGAATGGTGTGTTTTTCTCTCTATTCTCGTAGCCTTTTTATAGCTGCTGAGAGTGAATTCACGGATTCCAAAACTTCTCTTTGATTGGTGGAGTGATATGTCAATTATCCATTTTTTTCTCTTCTTTTCTTTTTCTCGTTTTCCTATATTCCTATTCAAAATCTGACTCATTGGCAATTATTCGATGTGAAGAAAAACGGTAGGCTCGGCACGTATCTCGCATCTAATTGGCTGAAGAGAACTCTGACCTTGACTAAGTGATGTGGCAAAATCTGGTTGGAGAAAGACCCGATTGTACCTGTATTGCAAAGCACCAGATCCGACCGCACTAAAGCTCCTGTGTCAGCTTCCTCGTGCGTGGGCCCCAGCTGTCCCGTGCGTTGCCAGCCCACTCGCCTGCTCCTCGCGTGAACTGCACGCGCGCATCTGAGCCGTTCAAAAGCTTGATCGAACGGCCTGAATTCGTCCGGGTTTTCCTTTTCTTTTTTTTTTTTTCTTCTTAACCTGATTTCAAATAAAAATAAATTTAAACCTAAATCTAATAAAAGATATGTAATGCAAATTAAATAAACTTAAACTAAATAAATTAAAAACACCTAATCCTAATGAAATAACATAAAATTAAATAAAACTAAATCTAAACTAAAATAAAACAAAACAACTTAAACTACTTAAAATCTAAATAAAAATTACTCTAGGACACATAAATTTAGTAGATAAAAAGCACAAATAACTCTAATAAAATAGAGTTATCATATATGTTTAGGATATGAGATTTGATTTGAAAAAATAAAAAAAAAAAAATGAAAATGGCACATAGAAAAAAAAAAAAAAAAGGAGAAAACTAGATAATACTAGGAAGAAAGCAAAAAGATAGGAAAAACGTTAATACTATCAAAATATTTTGTCAAAATAATGTAAATAGGTAGCTTAGTAATTCGAGCAAGACTTAGTCCATTTTTATACAGGATGATTAAAATATTAAATCTTAAATAATATATAATGAAAGAATTAAAAATTATAATAATTTTTACCAAACTAATTTTGAAAAGATTCAAATATTAAGAAAATCTATCACATACATTATAAACAAGACCTAATATAAACTTTTATCCAAAAAAGTTAATATTTATGTTTTTTAACAATTGAAAAAAATGTAAATAACTTTACCTCTTCTAAATAACTTTACCTCTTCTTGAATAATTATATTTCAAAATAACAGAAAAAACATCCTTTATTTCATAGTAGGAAAGCAAGAAATTTCATCAAACTAGAATGGATATGAAATCCGTAATTAACACTCTAAAATTATAGCCCAAAAAAAAACGAAAAAATTAGTTACAAAAAGTAAACAACAAAAAGAATCGAAAAATTTACTTAATAAAAAACAATTATAAGAGAAAAAACATATAAATTTATCCAAAATAAATATATCAACTATATAACTAAAAAAAACAAAAATCTTTTTATATAGCCTACTAATAAGCACTAATCAATAATTGGAAAAGAAATTTATAAAATATAAAATAATAAACAACTAAAACTAATATCTATATTTTATAATAAATCTATCTTTTCTTTTTACAAATCAATTCCTTAAAAATGAATGATAACAAAAAGAAAAATATAGAAAAATTATGCTAAAAAACAAATTTTTAAAAATAATAACAAATCAAAATAAATTAAATAATTATAACAATGAAATAATATGCAAAATAACCTAAAAAATAAATATGTAGTTAACAATATAATAATAACACTGAAAATAATGAACAAAACTTCAATAAATAAATAAAAAATAACATCATATTTTCCAAAAGTTATAAAGAAAAACGTTGTAAATAAGCTAAATATAGTTATAGAAGAATATTATTACAAATGATTGTTTAAAATTAAATTAATATAATATAAATAATCAATAGAAAAAAATATGTATACATATAAATACATATATATAAGGCACCAATCCAGTAGGTTTTTTTTTTTTTTTACCTATGCATAGGTATCAATTGGGCTAATGAAAAAAAATTTTGCACATTTTTTTATTATAAAAAGTAGGAGAAAGAAATAGTATTAATGATGCACGTCTTTTTATGTACTTGATTATAGTCATTGTATCACCATTAGATGATGATCTAATGGCTAAAAAAAAAATACCTACACATAGGTAAAAAAAAAAATACCTACTGGATTGGCAACCACATATATATATATATATATGTTCATATATGTAAGAAACCTAAAAAAAAGTATCTATAAACAAATTAAGCATATTATTCTATAAATTTTACATAAAACTTATCAAGGTGATAATATTTTTTTTTTACTCTTTTAGTTAGGTTTTCAATAGAATAATATCAGCAAATTTTCCATCATCAAGAGTCAGTATAAAAGACGTCGTTATTGTCTTAAGAACGAAGACTATGTACTTAGTCATGATAATACTTTGGATCATCAATGTGACAACTCCAGTATCATTTCGAAAAATATTCCTCGATCAAGGCTCAACTATCAAGTTTTCTAAATTTTGATAGATATTCCTTTCGTTCAGTTGAACTATCAACGTCGGTTGATTTCAACACATAGAGCAATCTTCTTGCCCCTTATAAAAATAAGAAAAAACTTATTTTTATCATCACAAGCTCAATTCTGTATAAATTTACTCATTGTGTATTCTTATTCAATATCGTATCGCAGATAGTATCAATAAATATCATGACCTTGGATATTGCTTCTGCATCTGCAAACAGTGCGGTGCATCCTTTTGGTTTGATGAGTCTATCAAAAAGACTCATTCACCAAAATATAACCTCTGTTGTAAAAACGGAGAAGTTAAACTTCCTCCAATAAAAAAGCCCCCACCCATATTAGATCAATTACTTAATTATTATGGAGGCCCTGTAAGTACATATTTCTGAAAAAATATTCGAACTTTTAATTCTATATTTGCATTTACATCTTTTGGAGCAAATATAAACCAAAATACAAAAAATTCAGACGGTCTATATATTTTTAAAATTAGAGGTCAAATACACCACCTTATAGGATCACTATTACCAACTAATAATAATCCTCCAAAATTTGCTCAATTATATATATATGATACGGAAACGAAATTGAAAATCGAATGTCAACTTTTTCATTTGATGATATATCAAAAGAACAAATAAAATCAATTATCGAAAACTTAATAAAAATACTTGATGAAAATAATAAATTAGTAAAACTTTTCCGTGTGGTTAAAGACAGATATAATGAAAATAAAATTCCATCAATGAAATTACGGTTAATAGGGTGCCGACCTACAGATAATTCCCAATATAAATTGCCTACTTCAAATGATATAGGAGGTTCAATTATTGGAGATATTAGTGAAGAATAATGATTGGGACACCAAAAAGTTGCACCAAAAAGTTACACCAATGATGTGGCATCCAATAAAACTACTATTTTATCTATGAGTAGGACCACACCATTCAAAATTTAGTGATTGATATGAATGCCAACTCATATGGTGTAAGTTTTTGGTGTAAGTTATTGGTGTCCCTAGTGTTACTCATTGGTGAATATGAACAAGGAAGAGACATTATAATCCAAGATAAAACAAATAATTTATAAAGGATCACAAAATTACACCCATCTTATATGACATTACAATATCCACTCTTATTTCCATACGGAGAAGATGGTTATAAAATTGACTTAAATTGGAATATAGACAAACCAGGAAAACAACATTTCACATATAGAATACCCATAAGAGCATTCTAATGCTACCAACTACAACAGTGTGAAAATATAAATAATATTTTATTTAAAAGTGGTAGACTTTTTCAACAATACGTAGTTGATACATACGTTTTTGTTGAAGAAGATCGATTAGATTATATCAGAAAAAATCAATACAATTTAAGATCTGAAATTTATTAAGGCGTCCAAGACGCTATCACAAGAGGAGACATAGATGCTAGAGCAATTGGAAAAAGAATTATTCTTCCATCTAGCTACACCGGAAGTCCTAGATATATGATCCAAAATTATCAAGATACAATAGCAACATGTAGACAGTATAGAAATCCTGATCTATTTATAATATTTACATGCAATCCCAAATGGTCTGAAATTACACGTGCTTTAAACAAAATACCTGGTCAAAGACCTGAAGATAAACCAGATATAATTGCAAGAATTTTTAGAATGAAATTAAATCAAATTTTATCCACTATTAAAATCGAGAAAATATTCGGAACAATTATTGCAAGTTAGATCATATCACTTTATTCGATATATAAAAATATGCAATAAATAATACTAATTTTTGTTTTCACTAACATTTTTTTTTTTTTGGGATAGCTACGGTAGGGGCGTCCCTATATAGGGTCATGCCTTAATTATCGTTGGATGGGAATCTGTGGGGAATAACGGGAATCTGTAGAGAATCTATTTATATACAGATTCCCATCCAACGGTGAATAGACAGGGCCCTACGTAGGGGCGCCCCTACTGTAGACGCGCCCTTTTTTATATATATATATATATATGTATTTTGCAATGTAAATTTGTATGTTGTTGAATTTCAGAAACGGGACTTACCTCACTGCCATTTTTTATTTTGGCTACACTCTAACGAAAAATTATCTGAACCATAAAAAATAGACAAATTTATTTCAGCTGAAATACCAAATCCTGAAAAAAAAAAAAAATCCAGAAGAATGTATATTGTAGTAGAATTCATGATGCATGGACCATGTAGCATTGCCAAAACAAATGCTCTATGCATGAAAAACTCAGTTTGCTCCAAAAAAATTTCTAAACAATTTAAAAGCGAAACAACCATAGAAGAAAATGGTATTGTCAATTATAAACGCAAAAACACAAGATTTTATATTAAAAAAAAAGAAAATATTAAATTAGATAATAGATTTGTAGTCCCATATAATAAAGATTTATGCTTAAAATTTCACGCCCATATAAATGTTGAAATATGTTCACAATCAATGTTAATAAAATAATTATTTAAATATTTAACAAAGGGCCTAGATAGAATAAGAACAGTTTTAGAAGACAACATATGTACAGAACAATCTGGACAAGTAACTTGCAAAGAGATAGATGAGATCAAAAATTATATTAACTGTTTGTATATAACACCGTATGAAGCTATGTAGAGATTATATGAATATCCTATACATCATAGAAATCCAGCAATACAAAGATTAAAAATTTATTTACCATATATGCAAAATATAAAAATTCATTCAAATCAATGTCTTGATAATATAATTAGACAACCAGGAATACAAAGAACAACTTTGACAGAATGGATGGAAACAAACAAAATTAATACAGAAGCCAGACAACTTTCATACATTGAATTTTCTACCAAATGGGTATGGAATACCAAAGACAAAATTTGGACTCCTAGAAAATCAGGATATTCAATAGGACGAACTTTTTATGTTCATCCAAGTTCTGGAAAATTATATTACCTAAAATTATTACTAAACCATCAAAAAGGTGCGACAAGCTTTGAATCTATACGAACTATTAATGGCATAACATATTCAACAAATCAAGCAGCATACAATGCATTAGGTTTATTAGGAGATGATAAAGAATAGAACGAATCAATATTAGAAGCCTCATTCTGGTCAACATCACATCAATTACGACAATTATTTACTATAATTTTATTATTTTGTAACGTAAATAATCCAATAACATTACTTCAAAATCATTGGAAGCTTATGACAGAAGATATTTTACATAGAATTAAAACTGTATTTAATAATCCAAACTTTCAAATTCCAGAAAACGAATTATATAATTATGTATTATATGAATTAGAAAAACAACTAAACTTAAATTCATCAACTCTAACAAATTTCAATCTATTTTTACCGACAGGAACATTAATTAATGATCTAAACAATAAACTTTTGTGAGAAGAATTAGACTTTGACACTAATAAATTAAAAGAAGAAAATATTATTTTAGAAAAAAAATTTGAATAATGAACAACGCTATATTTATAATCAAATTATAGAATCATTAAATAATAAAAACAAAATTTATTTTTTATTTATGGACATGGAGGTGCTGGAAAAACTTACTTATGGAATACAATTAGTATAAAAATCAGATCAAATAACGAAATTATTTTAGCTGTTGCATCATCTGGAATAACCTCATTATTATTACCTAAAGGTAGAACTGTACATTCAAGATTTCGAATACCTTTATTAACAGATAAATTTTCTAATTGCCATATCAAAAAAGGAACTCAAATAGCAAAACTAATCGAAAAAATATTATTAATATTATGGGACGAAGCATCAATGAATAATAAACATTGTTTCGAAGGTTTAGACAAAACACTGCAAGATCTAAAAAATAATTTCACCCAACATTTTAGTGGAGTGACAATTATATTAGGCAGTGACTTTCGACAAATTTTACCAGTTATTCCTACTGGAACAAAAGAAGATATAATAAACACAAGTATAAATAATTTTTATTTATGGCCACATTTTAAATTATTAACTCTAACAGAAAATATGAGATTAAAAAATCCAAATACTACAAAACAGGAAAAAAAAGAAACTTTAGAATTCTCAAAGTGGATATTAAATTTTGGAAACGGTACCACAGAAGGAATAAAAGATCCTGAAAACGAAGATATAACTTAGATTAAAATACCAGAATAATACATAATACAATACGAATTCAATCCAATTAAAAAAATTTCAAAATTAATATATGATAACTTTGAAAAAAACTTTGATAATATTGACTATATACGACATAGAGCAATAATAACTCCGAAAAATCAAATAGCTGATGATATAAATAAATAAATATTATTTTAATACCTAACGAATCAAAAACTTATTATACTTACGATACAATAATATCTTCAACTGAAAATATTGATGAACTTAATCTCTTATATCCGCAAGAATTTTTGCATACTTTAAATTTTAACGGCATACCACCACATGAATTAAATCTTGAAATCGGAACTCTTTTAATATTATTACGAAATTTAAATTAATCAATGAGATTGTGTAACAGAACAAGACTTATTATAACACAATTAATAAATAGAATTATAGAAGGTCAAATCATAAATTCAAATAATGAAAATGAAAAAGCGTACATTCCAAGAATAGAAATGATTGTAAATGAATCCAAATAGCCATTCACATTAAAAAGACGACAATTTCTTGTAAAAATCTGTTACGCAATGGCAACAAATAAAAGTCAAAAACAATCACTAAATAAAGTAGGTATTTATTTAGAAAATGAAATCTTCACACATGGACAATTGTACGTAGCTTTATCACAAGTAACAAGTCCTAAATGATTATATATATTAATAAATAAATTCATCAATAAATATTCAACTCATATTAAAAACATAGTTTATAAAGAAATTTTACACAATGTTACGTAAGTAACAAAATTATATTATTAATCAAAAGTTATTAAAATATTATTTTAATATCAGTTTATATATATATATATATATATATCTACATATACATATATTTATAAATTTTTTTACATATGAAGTTTTTAACTACTATTAATATAATTTACATTTCATGACAATTTTTTATTTTGCAATTGAAAAAAAAATGGCTGCACCTATACGAACTCTCAAACCAAATGAAGTTTATGGAGCAATTGAAGCCCGTATGAGCAGACTCTGCCACAATAATGACTATACTACTGAACGTTTAATAAGCCTAGATTGTGTTCTGGTCGATCATGAGGTAAGAAAATAACATTAAATTACCCTATACTACACTTTATTATAATGAAATATAACAAATACATATATATATATATATCTCAATATTGAACTTTATAATATATCATGTAATAATTAAATACTCTTTTATAAAATATAGCATGAAGCAATCTACGGAACAATTAAAGTACAAAAGGTAGATCACATTTCAAAACAAATAACTGAAAGAGAAGTTTACCGAATCAGCAACTTTAATGTAGCTCCAAACAAACCAAGATACAAAATCGTTCCACATAGTGCAATGCTGCAGTTTGCCAGACCAACATCCTTTACTCCAATAACAGCTTCAGCAACACATATTCTAATGCATAAATTTTATTTCATAGACTTTAATTAACTACCATCAAGAACAGATGTTCATGATATTTTATCAGGTACTATTAATTATAATATTATTTCTTATCAATATTTAATGATCACTATTTAAATTTTCTAATAGTACTTTATTTATTTTTATACCAGATATTATAGGAATGCTGATAGAGATACAAGACCTAGAAGAAACAAATGTCAAGAGAAAAATGACACTGCGACGAACATTAATGATACAAAACATCAGGTAATTAGCTCATTTACAATTAGAATTCACATCTTCAAAAATTATTTTATTCTTTATTTTGATCATAGTTTAACATTATTTTTTTTTAATTACAGATGCGAAAAATTACAAATTACTTTATGGGGAGAAGTAGCAAAAAAATTTACCACAAATATTGTAAAAACTATAGACGTACCAATTATAACTATTTTTACATCTATGACAATAAAACAATATCTAGGTAACAAATAATTATACTTTATCTTTACATATACAAAATACTTACATATAGTAATTATATACAAACTAACATAAATTTTTACATCAAACAGGAAACATATATACTACGAGTACAGGTGCAACAACATACTATATGAATATAAACATACCAGAAACTAATGCATTAAAAACAGGGCAGGGAAATAATTACTTTTTATACTTTCTAAAATTAAAAAATCAAAAAAAAATATCCTACTTTATTAATTCGTATAAATATATATTTTCTCTCCTTTTTTTGAATCTATTATTTAGATTTCAGCACACAATGCAGCACATCGAGTTTCTCCCAGCTCCTATTCCAAGAGAGACACAACCACCGGAGCAACAAAAATTACGGAACTGGAAAACAATTGCAGAACTAAATGAACTAGACCAATTAACATAACAAGTTAGTAAAAATATAAGAATATTAATAAAAATATTATTATGCACTATAATTTATACTGACAATTTTTAAAAAAAAAAAAACCGTTAGGGAATTAAATTTACAGTAAAAGCAATAATATTTAAGTTCGAAACCCATCAAGGTTGGTATTACAATTCCTGCCATCAATGTTCTAGACAAGTTCGTAAAGCATGAACTGGATGGTGGTGCGACACACACAGACACCTCACATCAACCCCAATCCCATGGTATAAAGATAATCTAATAATTTAAATTAGTATGTTCTTAATTAATTCACGATAAAAAGTTACAGTTTACATTACTAATAATTCACTTAAATATCTCTATTTTTCTTTTTCTGACACAAAATCTTTACTTAACATTATTATTTTAACAGGTACAAATTAAATATCAGGATTCAAGATGAAACGGGATTCACAATCATAACAATATTTGGAAAAGCAGCTCAAATCCTGATTAAAAAACTATGCTCAATATTAACAATACAAGAGGGCTACACCGATCCAACAGTATTGCCACCAATAATTGAGCAATTATGCGGATAAATAAAAATATTTCAAATTTATTTCAGAGCTAGAGGAGCTTTAATTGACAATATTGTGTCAAAAATATTTGATGACGATGAATCCGCAATATTATCTCTGCCACCACTACCAAATGTCCCATAAACAGAAGCAATACCAACCATTCTACTAGATTCAAAAACACCTAATCTAAAAAAAAATTGCAAAAAGGTAAAAAAAACTACTATCAATTTATACTTAATTTAACAAAATATAAAACATATTATCTACTACTTAACTAATACTACTTATCTGTTTTTTCTTTTTCTATTTCAGATTAGAAATAACATCAACGGAACGATCAAAAAAACGAAAATTAATCAGGTAATTAATATATTTATACTAAAAAATAAATATATTATATTTTAACAACAAAAAATTCATTACTTTTCCATTTAAAGAAACTTATAATTTTATTTTATTTTCCTTCTTATACTAATTCAGTTTTTTTTTCCTAATTACAGCGAAGAAGTAAAACAAAAAAAAGGGAAGCAAAAATTATAAAATGAATTATCGACTTATTCTAATGTAAAAATGTTTTGTAATATTCTAAATAGTAAATTATCATATTTTAGACAAACATCGTATTATTATAAAAACTTATCATCTATTATAAATAATATAATAAATAATTTATATATAATTACATGTATAACCCGCAGCAAAAGTGCGGGTTACCACGCTTGTTATCTCTAAAATCAGATCAAAAGTAGTAAGAGCAACTTCAAGCCGGCCAAGATACCTTTTTAGGGGAAAAGAATGTAGATGCGGCCGATTTGACAAAAACAATTTAGCAAATTGGGCTTCCTTTGATGAATCTCTGTTTCTGGATGGGCCCAATTAAAAACTTCTTTAAAAGTCTTCTACTAAGCCTAGGCCCAGAAATGTGATGCTTGTTACTATTATTTATTGGGCTTCTTACAAAAAGCCAAGCCTAAAGTATCAAAAATTGAAAAATCTTGGAAGGGCTAAATGTTTGAAAAAATCTCGAATTGATTTAAAAAAATATTATTTTTTTTAATAAAAGAAAAATAATAATTTAATATATATTTAGAAAAATACTATTTTTTTTTCAAAATTAACATTTTTAATAGTACTCAAGGTAACCAATTAGGTTACTTAGATAACCAATTTAGTTACTTAAAGTAATCAATCAAGTTATCTCGAGTAATTCGATCGATTACCTCATATATCTAATCAATTAATAAAAATAGTATTTTTTAAATACTTTTAAAAGTGGTATTTTTCTAATTAAAATCTGGAATTTTTCAAACAACTTCAAAATTCGGAATTTATCAATTTTTTTGAAAAATTAACATAAAAAATCAAATTTCCTCTTATTTGTTTCTTTGAAAGGGCAATGTAACTAACTGTATTGATCATTATATTGTATTATTTGTTACCTAGTAAGCTTCTGAATATATATATATATATATGCCAAGAGTTTATTCTTGTTACTAACCATTAGGCTGTAACAAGAAAGTATTTTTAATGCCTCTTTCTACAATTATTAGTTTGGTATATTATAAACAAAATTTCATAAGATATGGAAAGTTTGTCTAATTTATCATATTAGTTTTCGTAATCTGGTTAGGATGGATCTAAACCAGCCTATTATGTATATAACTCAACAAAACAACTGTTCAACAAGTTATCTCTGGAAATACTAAGCCAATAAAAAAAGTCCCGAAATCTCTTGCTCTTCAGGAATGTCCTCAATGCCATTCCAATATAAGATGGCGTTAACACACATTGTTTACATAAATCTTGAAAGAGTAGTACTTGTGTCACCGCCTTATTTGGACTTGGAATGAGTTTTTGGACAACTTTACTATTAACCAGGATGAGTTCCCACGTCGGATCACGTAAGGTTCAGTTCGACTATACTTTCAGTTTGCCAACACTGTTGTAAGTTGGGACTAAGTACAAATTGTTTCCATAAACAATATTCTTTTTATTGGAAGATAATTTAGACGGAGTATTAATTTAAAATTGTCACTTTTTATTTCTCGAGTAATTTATGTAGAACACACATCAGTCAATGATTTAAATTACAAAAGCAATTCATTTGACACCACGAACATCTTTTGTTTACCTACTATGTCTCCGATGTACCCACAACTGTCTGAAATCTAGAGAAATATCCACATCTCATCCATAGCCAAATTGGAGGCTACAACTAGTAAATTCCAAGTCCAAGCAAAAGAGACCGAGAAGAGGACAGGAGGAGAAAGTCGGTAACCTATGAATTATTACACTTTTTTTTCTTTGAAAAAATAAAAGAAAATTCATATCAAGAGACCTAGAAGAGGACAAGAGGAGAAAGTCGGTAATCTATGCATTATTACACTTTTTTTCTTTGAAAAAATAAAAGAAAATTCATATAGAACCGAAATGACCCAAAAAAAAAAAGAAAAGAAAAGAAAAAAAAGCGCTCTGGGCACAAAATGCACATGGGGATGATGGCTTTTTCATAAGCAAGATACTTGCTTGGTTACTCTATTGGTGATCTATTATATATCTGTGTATAATTGTAACTTCACAAGGGTAGTAGGTACTACTCTCTCGTGGGCAAAGCGGGGAAAGCGCCTAGATATATGTAAATGCATCCCATCCACATGATTTGATTGCCTAGTTTTCCAAATTGTGATATATATATATATATATGGGGATGGCTATATATATATACATATTCTTATGGTTTTAGCTTTTAGTTTTTTTTTTCCACTTATAAATTTTTTTTAGCGGTTGGATTATTTATTTAACGGCTATCATAATTTAAGTAATTAAAAAATAATAATAATAATAAATATTTATTATTTAATAATTTTTTTTTCTTTTTTTATCATGAAAAAACGTGTGTGACCAATTTTAATTAGCTAAAATAATACCTATAAATAAATTAAAAAATATATATAATTTCTCGACATATATTAATATTCTAATGTCACATTTCCATAAGCCAAAACCATATGTTTTGTCTATTTAGTATTTAATATATGTAATTACGTGCCCTATTCTTATATATTCTCAGCATATATTAATATTCCAATGTCACATTTCCATATGCCAAAACCATATGTTTTGTCTATTTAGTATTTAATATATGTAATTACTAATATGGTGACGAATTTTGTTATCCAAATTTGCTCACCCATCTTTCGCCTTAATGATCAAATTGTTACCATGAGGCATGTACACGTCACTGACAGAGTTTCGATACAGTCGCCGCAGCCATGACCCTCCATTCAAGTACATCTTATAAATTACCTGAGCTAGTGTGTATTTTGTTAACATGGGTGTTGGTTTTATTGCACATGTCATAATTATATACCAATATTGAGTCAAAAAAAAATAATTATATCCCAATAATACTGCCAAATAATTGTGTAGGATCTTTATAGTTTATCGTCATACAATTTTTAATATATAACATTAATTTTCTTCATTAGTGGGCTATACTTATACCGTTCGCAAGTTTATAAATTCGACGGCAAGTGACTTTATCATTCAAACTTCGGAATTAGGGGGTAATAACATTAAAAAGTTATCACCAACGATATATATATTTCTTACTTATATTGGTCTAGAATACATCCTTCGACTATTGACTATAATAAATTATATGATGGTTTGCCAAGAAAATACCAAAAAAAGTAAATTTTATAATTTGCAAAATTTTTATTATACTTTCATATTTTTTGTTATTTGATTATGATTTTTTTTCTTGAAGATTATGATTTAATTTGATTTGATGTACAAAATGGGTATCAACAGATACTATATCACATAATTTGTAAGAAGGAGAAGGAAAATAAATAAAAATCAGGTTGGAGTGCTCATTATTGTCGTATTACTAGATTGAGGGGTCTTACAATGGATATTATTAACAAGTGGCTATTGTGCCATCAGATTTTTCCATTTAATGCTCCAAGGTGCGTATCTGATATAACCGCATTGGTTTTTCTTCACTCTATATACTGTGTATTGTTAGGTCAAATAAATACAAAAGTATTCTGTAATTGATCTAGAATTTTGGGAGCGTGTATTGTGTAAGAAAGGAGAATTCAAATATTAAATTAATTTATGTTTTTCATGTTTGATATTTTGTTACATTGTTTGAAGGTACAGCGTGACATTAAATTATTAATCATGCATCAATCATTTAATGCTTCATTATATATATATATATATCACGCGTGCACGTTAGGAGTGGTCTCTCGCAGCTTCACCTATGGATATTAAATTTTTTTTTTTTTTTTGAGTAAACTATGGATATTAATTATTACTATTATAATTATACCAACTAATCATTTTCAACTTCTCCCCCTTTATTTTTTTTTTTTTATATACTGTCCTAATCACTATGAAGCTCATTGCCTGGGGTTACTTTTTGACTATTTGTCCTATATATGTACGCTAGATTTAGCTAAAATTTAATTAACCTAATATGATGAAAATATCATATTTACAAATATTTATCAACTGCCAAACTTTATCAAATTTGCATACTATTTTATTATAAGGTAATTTTTGAAATGAATCTTAATATATGGGAAAATCGAATTTTATATTAGTTACAACTAAAGAATGAGAAAAGATGTTCGAGGAGAGAAAAAGAAAAAGAAAGCACTTGTTACAATATTATTGGACCATATTTCAATTTAGAGCCATCCCAAGAGAGCAAGACTTGCAAGGAATGTAAGTAATAATGTTATTGTTATCTAAGGAATTGTATATCATATCAAATGTGAAATCACATACTAATCTTGATTCTCAAAATCTTTGGTTTGGGAAACTATTCTTAGTTTCTTTTCTTTCTTCCTTTTACACTTTAGAAAAATCGAAAGCAGTTTTGTCAGTATGCTTGAGAATGCCAAAGAGGGTAGGACCTCATGACTCGCGTCATTGGCGTTGGGTGGAGGTTTTGGTTTTAGATCGTTATGCAAAACTCTAGCCCTATGAGTTAGTGATGCCATTCTCTGTCCACACACATCAGCTCCACAGTCGCAGCGGCCTCGGGTGCCTCAACTGTCTGAAAATTCAGCCAATGAATACCGCGGGACCTCTACGTGGGACCCACGTGAGTTTGCGGCATCTCCGTGTGTGCAAAGTTTGGATAACAGAATTTTTTCTTTGGAGAAAAAAATTTTTTTTTTTCCAAAATTACTGAGCCTATATGTGAATATTAATAATTAACAAATTATTACGGGGATTTTTTTTTATACGACTTGCGTCATGATTCAGTCCAATAAAATCTGTTCAAAAAAATTAAAGAAAAAGAAATCACAATAGATATACTTTTTGACTGTTGAGGGGCTTAAGATTCGAATTGCTAAGGAGGCCAAGAAATTGACAGATATATAACCAAGGTTTTTTCATTAGAGATAAGACTTTTTTTTTTTCCCCCTGAAAAGTCATTAGAGATAGACTTGGCTTTCAAGGAATAAGGACATACCCTTGTGATTTACCCAAGTGTTTACAGTTGGCATGTAGAATTAGAGAGTAGGAAAAGGGGAAAAAGAAAAAGACAAAACACGTGAACCACAACTGGGGTAAACAATCTTGAGTTTGATTATTCTACAAAACACATTACAAGAAGAACTACAATGAATTTTTGTAACATACACAGTAAACTATATATTTGTGAGAATGAAGGAGAAGAAAAAATTTACTGAAGTATACCAATTCAATTCAAGTAACAAAACTAGGTGCAACTAGAGGGGGCAAAGGCCAATGTACTTCTCTCCAAATCAAACTCCCACAAATGGTTTTGCTGCATAATATTGCCAATGATAGAGGTACCAGGCCAACTAACTGAAACAAATCCTAGACACTTGGTCTGAGGTGCAACATCAAGGATATAGCTCTTCACTGGGGGCTCAAACAGAGCTTCATCTGCCAAATGGATTGTTAGTCTTGGCACCAAAGACTCATTGAACCCTGTTGAATTGAAGCAAAACTCAAATGGTCCACCTATTGATAGTCTTTCAAACTTTGAGATGGACTTGTTGAGTTCAGCTGTCACTGGCTTGTAAGCTGGCTCGGCTAGAAACGTTAGGCTGGTACCCGAATCAAGGGTTGTTCCGCCTCCGAGATTTTCATCCCACACTGCATGTGGTATCTTTAGCAGCACACCTCCTATGGAGATTCCTAAAACATTTACACCATATAGTGGACCGAAAGCTCCCCCCAAAACGAGATTAGTTCGCTGTATACTTCTCAACAGTGAAGTTTCGATCCTGTTGTGGCCGAATATAATGTAATTTGAGACGTTTTTGGGGCTCAAGTGATCAACTAAGCAGTACGAGAACTTGCCCCCAAAATCTTCAGCAACTTTTGTTGTGAACGTGTACTTGCTGAACCCTAGTCCTAATACCCCATCAGCTCCTTTAAAGCCTCCTTGATCACCCTGGATTGACTCGGTGCAGCCGATCAGGACATTCTTTAGTTTCCTTTTCCTGCCATTGGTGAGGCCAACTGATACAGTCTCATTGGCAAAGAAGCCAATTGCAGCAGACCCTTCCAGATACCTGTTGGCATTAATAAAAACGACATCAGAAAACAAATGAAGGGAACTAAAGTTTTGGATCTCAAATCTCTCTTAAAAGTTACCATAGATGAAATGAGTGAGATATTTATGAAAATTTAGCAGACAAATTTATGGTATTTGAAGGGACAAATATATCCTATAACAAAGTACAAGGTCCCTCTGTTTGATACAAAATATTGTGGCTCAGATCACATGAAGCTCATCTACCTACAATAACTGCCATTTAAATCTTGTGTTGGATGTAGGTAAAGACTTAAGAGCAGAAAGCTCCTACATACCCTGCGATATATACTATCGTAATCATAATTATGCTAGCCATGAGTTCCCCAACTACTTGACTACACTTTAGATCTCAAAAAGCCATGAACTTTAAAAGCCAGCTTCAGTAATATTCTAATAAACAAACAGACTCCTTCTAAACTCACATAATTAAAACAGTTTTCCAAGCAGGCTTAGGTACAGGCTTTAAAGAATGAACTCGGTTTGTCTTGTACTGATTCAAGAAAGGCCATATCCCAAACTACTTATGGTTGAGCAAATTAAATTCTTTTGTCCTACATTTCCACTCAAAATCACCATTATCTTATCCATTAATCTTGCCTAAAACCAGCCCTCTAATCTCAAAATCAGAAGAAACCCAAGAAGATTTCTCATCTGGGATCTTAATACACCAACTTGAATTTGATTCCTAAGCAACAAACATGCCAAAACAAGAAATGGGTATTACAGAGAGAGTATTTTCATACATATACACATATAGAAAAAAGATTAGATACCTGTAATCATAGGCACAGGGGGTCAATGGAGTGGGACATTTAGCAAGAGAAAAGAGATTAGCGAGCTCAACCTTACACATCTGAGACAAACAAGGCACGGTTCTAAAAGAAGAAGAACGATCAGCTCTAAAAACCCTTTTATTATTTAGCCTCCCTTTGTGGGTACCGCAATTACGGCCACACTTATATCTACAGTTCATCCATGTCAATTCACTCCCCGTATCCACTACCAACATGAACTTTTGACCAGGAGTCCCGACATTGACATGAACAAAGTACTCCCCAGTCCCATAATCCGAACCCGAAAACATAGGCATTGCCACGGACGACGCCGTTTCGGTCCCCCGCAGCCGTCGGGAAACCATATTCCGGTGCCGGAGAACGTCACGGCGGTGAAACTCTCTGATAATCTCCATCTGGGTTTTCGGCTTTCCCCCCAAAACGACATTCCCAGAAAGCTTTGGAGAGTTTCTGTGTATCAACTCCAACCTCGTCGTCGACCCCAAAAGAGCAAAACCATTAATGGCGAAAAGAAAGAGCAAGGGAAAAAATGGCGAGGAAAGAGAAAATGAGCCCCGGGAGACCATAATGGTTGGCCTTAAACGACGTAACAGGAGGTCAACAATGGAGAAGAGGTGTAATCAAGAAATGGGTAAAAGAGAAAACAGAGAAAGGAGTTGAGAATTAGGGAGCTTAGAGGGGTGGTTTCAGAGTTGGGGCCATGGAAATTTGTGTGTTTTGTGTATAATATGAGAGTGAGGGGGTCCGTTTCAGAGCGAGGTGGCTTAGCTAAGTAGCTAACTAACAAGAAAGGGAGGCGCCTTTATTCGGCCTTTTGGCAGCTAGGGAGGGAGGGAGAGAACCAAGAGGCCTTTAATTCCTACGAGTTGAAGTTGGATTTATTTATATATAATGTTTCTCAAACGTTGTGTGACAAAAATAGTAAATATAAAAACGTATAAGATTTATTATTTTTTTATTATTAAATATTACCGCGTGCTGACGACGAGGGATAATTCTTGAGAAAATTGCAAAGATATCCCTCTAGTTTGGCAAAATGGGCATGTAATTATGGGTTTTCAGAAAATAATAAATTATTCTTTTTTTTTTTTTGCAATTAAAAAAATTTCATTTCAATGCATAACGATCCATACAAAGATTAAATTAGGGAGATACGATAACACTAAACAATCGACTAAATTATCAATCAACTAAATTATTGATTCGTATGACGAACAGGAATGGCAAAATAGTACACAAAATATAAATAACATGCACATAACTCCGTAAAAAATATAATTATAGCTCTACCAGGAATACCTCTTTTCTCTTTCACAATGTCCCTCCATTATTAACTGAGTTGGTTTGTTTGACTGATGTGAAAATGAATTTTTTGCAATTATTGATCTTTGACTAAAGAAATTCTTTCATATTTGCATCATATGAACCATCAAATCTAGAATAAAATAATAATAATAAACACGAAAAAAATAATAAAATCTACACAAATCTAAAATTAGGTGGAAAAAGACTTATATAAATCTAAATCTAAGAAGACAATTACCTTCACAATATAAAATAATTATTTAAATAAAAAAAAAAGAAAAGAAAAATCCTTCCAGAGAGCCCCTCTCTGTCTAAGTAGAAATCAAAGTATGAACCTAATAAAAGAAGAAGAAAAGATTGTATTTTGGTAGTAATCTATTCCTTTTACTTAAAAAATCGATACAAATTTCACTCATCGGTTTAATTAATTTTGGTATTTTGGTTAAAATTGATATGTGAAAAGAATACAAAATTATCTTTACTACTTAATGGAAGGTTGTTTATATATGTCGTTTGTCTAGGATTTAGTTGCAGTGTTTGGCAACAAGTCAAGTTTCTTTCTTTCTTTCCCTTTATTTTATTTATTTATTTATTTATTATTATTATTATTATTATTTATTTTTTTTGCATTAGTGCCTTTGAAACAATTCAAATTTAAGATGAATAGGGGTTTCAAGCAACTCAAAATCAAACACAGGTTAATTTTGTATTATTGCTGTTAGGTAAACCTACAGTAATGGTAATTTTTTCATTAACAAATAAATTCTCGAATCAATACGATGGATTGGAGAAATTTGTTTCAGTTTGTTAATCCAAAGGAATAATAAAAATTCCAAAAGTAAATTATGTAGTTCGTCTAAATCTTTATTATATGTGATAATTTGTATAGCCATAATCCAGTAAGTATTTTTTTTACCTACCTATAGGTATTTTTTTAGTTATTGGATCATTCTCTAACGGCAATCATGATTTGAATAATTGGAACAAAAATAATAACAAACATTATTAATGATTTTCTCTATCTATTTTTTACCATAAAAAGACGTACGTGATGAATTTTAATTACGCAAAACAATAACTATAGATAGATTTAAAAAAAAAAAACTGGATTGGTGCCCTTAGTTATATATATATATATAGCTTCTAATTCAATTTGTATTTTTTTAACCAATTTTTAGGTTTTTTAAGCTGTTAGATTATTAATCTAACGACTACCATAATTTGGATAGTTGGAAAAAAATAAATAAATATCCATTATTTAATAATTTTCTCTCTCAAACATGTGCGATGAATTTTTATTAAGCAAAACAATACTTATAGATATGTAAAAAAAAAAAAAAAAATACGTATTGAATTGGTTTCAATGGTTATCACTATATTTACCCATCAATGGTTACTGATTTTTTAGCCGTTGGATGAAAATCTAACGGTTTTAATTACATTGGTAGTTAGGCAACAAAATTTATTGTAATTAATTGGCATTGATATTATAAAACTTTTTTAGAAAGTCAACTTAGTAGTACCCTAATTTAAGTAATAAATTTATTATTACACGTATTTTAATGATGGTTACTCATGGAGATATAACCATTGAAACCTCCTCCATATATATATATTTGTTTTGCTTGAATGTATCTTTAATTAAATTATGTGTAAGTAAAATCTGCAGATATGAGAGTTGACAAGTGAATACGAGAGTGATTAAAAAAAAAAACTAATATTGGGACTTAACGTACAATAGTAATATTATTATTTCTAGAAAAATTACAGAGAGATTTTGAAGTTATGTCAATATCCATTAGGTGTCATCATGAATATTTTTCAGGTAGTTACGACCATATTACTCTTACTGTACCATTAGCATCACAAAAGAGTACAACTGTACAAGCGTACTTATTGTTTTTTCTTAGTTTTTTTTTTCCCCTAACAAATCACAAATTGCCATGTGATTGTTGACTAAATATGATCAATTGTGGTAATTATATTTGCCTTTTCAACGAATTATGAACTATTATAATAAATATGAGCTTGTATGATGTAATGATGATATGAGATTTTGAACGGAAGTATATGTGATCGACTACTGAAAATAAATAGCGATATTCAATACTACGCAATTTTGCATAATATTATTCTTATATTTCTCTACGAGATTTACGTGTGTCTTACTTGATCTGACGGCTGATTTTTGATTGTTTTGTACTCAGACCCAATACTTAATAAATTCAATTATTTTGTTTTTCTGCATGTCTTTTTCTATTCCTTTGTGAACTTAATTATGTGTAACTAGTATTATTTTATTTTCTTTTTTTTTTGAAGGAAACTATTGTAACTAGTTTTAATGTCCATATAAATAAAGGTTAGAATGGTCAAATCAAACTAATTAATAGTCTGTCCTACGTAATATACCGGTATACTGAAAATTTGCCTTTTCTCTCAAAGATTAGGCCTTGGGCTGGCCTGAAATATAAACACTATCGTAATTTATTCTATAGTACATACAAATTAAAATACAGACACAAAGTGTTTAGGGTTTAAGGGTTTAAACATATGTTATAAATATGTGAAAGTAAAACAATATAATATGGATATATAATGATCACCAATCAATTAATGCTGCTATTACTTTTTTTTTTTTTTTGGCTCTGAATGCTGCTATTACTTAATGCAGGGTGTGCTGTTTGTGTCGAAGAGTATATAAGCGAGCTACATGAGTAAATTAATATAGATTTATCAAAAAAAAAAAAAAAAGAATGTATAGATTATCAAAGCTAATTTGTCAACAAAGCACATTATCTAGAACTTGTTTGGGGACATATGTTTTATGTGTTTTGTTTTGACAAATGTAAAGTAGAATGAAGATGTTTTCAGGATGATATTGTCCCTTGTTCATTTATGTTTTTAACAATTAAAATACTAAAATCATAAAGTACTTTGTTTTCATTTTAATTTTACATTTTTTGTCATTAAAGTCATGAATAATGTTGTAAATATATCGTTCTTTTTTTAATCATATCAAATTTGTTTTCACTGAATTCTACGTGAACATTCCTGCTCAAAAAAGAAAATATTGTAGTCGAAAAGATCTAAAAGACGCTAAAAGAAGTAGTTGATATCCAAATTAGGTATTTACCCTTCGTTGATGGTTTTCAGATGGAGATATGAGTCAACATTTGACTTTGCGTAACGTGGCCAGCTGGCTGAAAATGAATGGTTCTCAAAATTACATTTTTCATTTTTTTAAAAAAATTTAGAAGAATTAACAATATCTGTCTCCTCTGTCTTTAACTTTTCTGTGTGTATATATATATATATAATGGAGGAGATTTTAATGGTTACGTCTCCATGAGTAACTATCATTAAAATACGTGTAATAATAAATTTATTATTTAAATTAGGGTACTACTAAATTGACTTTCTAAAAAAGTTTTATAATATCAATGCCAATTAATTATAATAAATTTTGTTGCCCAACTACCAATGTAATTAAAACCGTTAGATTTTCATCTAACGGCTAAAAAAACAGTAACCATCGATGGGTAAATATAGCAGTAACCATTGAAACCTCACCTATATATATATTTGACATAATATATATATTTTTTATTTATTTATCTACTTTATGTACATATCATATTGAAGACTTAAAACATACACTAGATATTTGACTTGATAATTTTTTAAAGAAGTAAAAAATTCGATGTTTCCATATTATATTGGAATTTGGATGTAGTGATTATCTCATACTAAAAATGTGACTTACCACGTGTGATGATTTTATCTAAAAATCCCAATTAATTGGGGAAATTAGAGTATATCTTATTTTTTATACTTTATTTTAATAAATGTTCATTTTTCTCTATTTTTATAGCTAAATATCTTAATATATGTATTTCTATATTTAGTATATCTACTCATATATTAGTATATTAATTTTTATACCGAGTACATCATATTTTATATAAATATATAAGTTATTTTGCCACAATATTTAAAAAATAAAAAATTTACTTAAAGTAGGTCAAAAAGTCGGTTATTTTGCTAGAAGCCCATTTATTTTTGTCTAAAGTTTTGCATCGAAGCAAACCCTATTGTAGTTACCAAATTAGTATTTATTTAATTCAAACTAAACACGTAATAATTGCAAGTAATGTTACAACTTGTTATTGCTGAACTTGTATATTAAATGTCGTTTGTATATCAATGAAGAATCGATCGTCAACATCTAACCCGAAAAACTATATCAAAAGAAAGATAATCACTCTTGTTTTTTGTGTTAATTAAAGTCTGTAACATAAGAAAGAGTCAAACTCCAATAGTGATTTAGAGATTTACCTATTAATAGTTACAAAAATTTTGATTCGTGATTTAGACATTTACCTATTAATAGTTACAAAAATTTTGATCGTTGAAAATAAACTTAACGGCTATGATTTAGTGATTAATTATCAAAAAATTAGGAATATTTATTATTTATTTTATCTATTGGTAGTTATATTTATATAATTTAATTCATTCCTTGATCAGATTCTCTAGTTTGACATCGTTAAAGTTAATTGCCACGTTTTTTAACATTGTTAATTTTGCTTTTGTCCCCCCAAAAAAAAATTTTCCTTCTTAATATCAAGAAGGATGACTCTATTGCCACCCCTTCTTTTTTCCCTCCTCAGCCTCTTTTAAACACACCCCTCTAATATTTTAAATTTTTTTTTCACATATCAGATAAATTTATGTTATGCACAAAAATACCCCTTGTTAAATATTTCTCTATATATTTCTTTTTCCATCCCTAATAGTTTACAATAAATTAATTTTTAGATTTTTTTTTCTCATTTTAGAAATTACAACAACAATATAAATTGAGAAAACTAATGATATTTTTTTTTTCTTATAACTACATAACTTGTTGGTTCCTAAACTTTCTGAAAAAAAAAGAAGTTCCTGAACAGTGGTTCCCTCACCCAGGAAAAAAAAAACATAGTTGATTCCCAAAACAAAAAGAAAAGAAAAATTTATAAGAAAAAAAACATAGTCGGTTCCCAAACCAAAAAGAAAAAAAGAAAGAGTTCCAGAACAGTTGGTTCCCATCTCCTTCCACTTCCCCCAAAAAACAAAAGCAAAACGTTAACAGGTGGTTCACCAAAAAAAAAAGAAAAACTTTAAAGAAAAACATAAAATTTTGATTTTTTTTTAAATTTAAGCAAAGTACTGTACTTAATTGAGTAGTATGTTAAGAGATAAAAGTTTTAATTATTTAATAGTATACGAGGATATTCATATCAATTCATAAGAAGATACTTTTGTAAATAATAAATAATTAAAAGGGGGTAGGGAGAGGGAAAAAAAAAAGTAGTAAAGAGCCACCCTATCAAGAATCTTATGTGGCATTTTTTTTTTTTGAATACACGTAGTGTCTAATTTTATTTTATTGAAACAAAACATATGAAACTATACGTAACAATCTTGTTTTGGGTTTTTTTCTTGGAAAGTTAAGATTTTATTTATATATTAGCAATTTAAATTATGAGCCCATATTTGTCAAACGCATAATATAAGAAAATTTCTATTATTAATTTAAATACTAAAAATAAAAATTCCTTTAATAAAATTTCTATTTACTAGCTCGATTTTTTTTTTTTTTTTGAAAAAAAGGAATAACGCCTGAAATCAGTTCGAATTTTAAATTAATAGATTTAACACTTGATAAAAAGAAAAAAAGAGAGAGAGACTAACACGGGAATTTCTTTACTTTAAAACCAAGAAATATAATTACGTATAATATTATTCGAAGTACTTCTTTACATTTGCATTTTAAATAAGACTAACACGGTCTAAAATTTTATTTCTCTACTTAAAAATTATTTCTATCTGGGATATAATAAATACTTACTAAATTGCCTAAAAAAAATTTTACTTAAGTTAACAGAACTATTA
Source organism: Trema orientale (assembly GCA_002914845.1). NCBI lineage: Eukaryota > Viridiplantae > Streptophyta > Magnoliopsida > Rosales > Cannabaceae > Trema > Trema orientale. The sequence goes on from JXTC01000234.1 coordinate 317,889, forward strand.
CCAAAAAAAAAAAAAAAAAAATTAAAAGAAAGTTAATGTTCTGTTAAAAAAAATGATACTTACCAAAAAAAAAAAATGTTACTTACCAAAGAAAATTTCAAGAATGGAAAAAAGAAAAAAAAAATGGAATTATTATACCTATCCGTAGTAATTTTATTTAAATCTATTGATATTGATTTTACAAAATCACTATTTGAGTCCTGTCTCATAAGAATATGAGAAATTCTAAATACATTTTCTTTGTCACTCACTCTCTTGTATACTATCTAGTGTCACAATCTGATATATAGATTTCACTATCTAATTTAATATTTTAATAATATAATAAATCAAAGTAGACTCCACGTATCTGAGAGAGTGCAAAAGAGGGTATAAAAGAGAGTGCAACTAGCATTACTCTTAAGGTTTTTGGCATGATTAGTCCCTGAATTTTTCGATGATTTGCAATGTATCCTCTGAACTTTTTTTTTGGCAATTAGGACCCTAAATTTAGGATTTTTTACAATGTATTCCCTGAACTTTTTTTTAGCAATTAGGACCCTAAATTTAGGGTTTTTGGCATGATTAGCCCCTGAATTTTTCATTGATTTGTAATTTATTCTTTAATTATTTAAAAATTTGAATTTCAAAACTATTTTTTCCCTCTAAACTCCCATTTGTTATTTTTGTCTCCAAACCAAGTGAGATAACCATTATGCCCTTAAAAAATTTGCACATAACTCAGGAGATATATTGCAAATCAGCGAAAAATTCAGGGACTAATCATGCCAAAAATCCTAAATTCAGGGTCCTAATTGCCAAAAAAAAAGTTCAGGGGATACATTACAAATTAACGAAAAATTTAGGGACTAATCATGCCAAAAATCCTAAATTCATGGTCCTAATTACCTAAAAAAAAATTCAGGAGATATATTGCAAATTATCGAAAAATTCAGGGACTAATCATGCCAAAAACCATTACTCTTATGCCCGCTTTCAAGTAAGCAAAATCTTTTTTTTTTTATATTGATGATATCAGCTGATTTTAAAAGGTAAAAACCCTTGTTCATCTGTTAACAATTTTAAACTTTAATTTTGATCATATATGTATGTACTAGTGAGATTTGATACAAAAATACAAATAAAAGATTTTATTTGACATTTATAAAAATGTATTGTTTTTTAAATAAAAAATAAAAAAGCTTGATGTCGTGAGTCTTTTATGCTAGTACCCCTATATATATATATATATACTTTTTTGATAATTTGTCTGATAGTATATATGTTTATCTAGTTATATTATGACCCTATATATAGTTGCTACGTTGAATCCTGATTTCGGGGGCTTACCGCATACACCATGCTTATCAGTCATTGCCATGTGTACCTATAGTTCTAAGTGATCTATATATATCAAAGCTGGAGTACAACTAATATTAGGGTGTAAAATGGAAGACTTGTATTACGCGTTTAACCAAATCATTAAGAAGTAACATTCCAAGAATGTATTCAATTGACTTATGTATGTCATTTATTCTATTATATATGTACTTTTAAGAATATTCAAACTAACATTATAGGTTACAGGTTGTCTCTACCGAAATATGTATGTAGTTCATCAGTTGTACATATTCAATTAATAATGATTTATTAAACACTAATGGAATGATGGTTACTTCATGTCAAGAAAAAAAAAAAAAAATCGTATAAAACTGGACTAAATTGACCCTAATTTACTTCCGCATTAGTGAGTACTGATTCTTAAATTTGCTTTCTAGCTATGATAGATTATATTATTATAAGATAGATAACACTATATGTCCTAACTTTTGTATCAAATTTTTTACACCAACACATGTAGCATGTAAGTTGTCACTAGGTGTATTAATACTTACCACAAATAGAATAAACATTTCCACCAATTGAATAGTGACAAATCACATACCACATATGTTGGTATTAAAATTTTAGTACAAAAATTGGTACTTCAAGCATTATCCTTATAAGATATAGTATAAACTGGATGTGACAAAATTTATATATTACGGCATTCCAAAAAAAAAGAAAAATCTATATATTACGTTTTTCACTGTTCCTTAGTGGCACTAACTCTTTTCCGTTGCTGTTTACTAATTTTGAAGAACCCATTACCATAGTTGTCGCGAAAAAAATAATAATGCTTGCGTGATTTTGTCATATTTGGATTTGTGAAAGCATTTGATTAGTCGGACTTCACAATTTTCTCGAAGCAGTTAGAATATATTTTTATAAATTCAAAGTTAAACCAAACAAGAATTTATATTGGAAAAGGTCAATTTTCAATTCTAATACCTATTGTGCCCGGCCTGTCTTCAAATATAAATTAATCAAACCCGATCACCGATTAGACGGTGAATAAGACGGTGATTATATAAGTATTTACTCATCACTAGTCTCTTTCTTAATGGGATTCAGCTCTTGACGATGACTGTTTTCTCAATTAATTTTTTTTAAATAATTTTCTTTTTCAATTTTTGTATAGCTTGTACAAAATTTGTAAAAGAAAACTAACCAATTATAACATGATGTACAGCTACACAAAAGGGGGTGTACCATATATCATGAGAGACATTACTTGTTTAATTAGTGTCTTGATTTCTAACATAATTAGTGGTATAGTGATATGTTCTTGCATATGTGCAACAAAAGTCAAAATTCACAAAATACAGTACTTTTAATTAGATAAAATAGAAAAAGTGGCTTATCAACAAATACTTATTAATACGGTTATGAGATCGTAATAACAATAAAAGCAATATGTAGCAATATTAACAGATTGAGAGTAGGACATAGAGATATAGACGTCGAGAGGCAAAGTGAGGCACAAGCTGAAGCAGCATTTCTTGATACGCATACAATGTTTGGTCTAGAAACAATGGGATCTCTCCCTCGAATTAATGGATCATCCCCTATTAGTAGGGTCCCGTTCTTTGTTGTTTAGGGAGTTCTATTGTGTCAGATGTTCTAGCCCTAAAGTATGGTAACGAACACTGACTTCGTAAGAGCTTTTCAAGTGGTGATGCCATTCGACAACTCCTTTCGTTGTCAATATCGGTTTTAATTGAAGCTGGGGTTGCGAACAAAGGAGAATAAGAAGAGATTCGATCGCCAAGTGAGGGCTCGGTCTCAATCAAAAGACTAACAAGTTATCTAAGCATTGCTAAGAAGCCAAGCTAGTATATATGGTGGGTATTTGACCTCCTGACTCAAAGATTAGGGATTCTTCCTATCTAGAGGCATACGAAAACTAGAGAATCAACCCTCGCATAAACAGATGACTAAACTATACACTGTTTAAAAGGGCAAAAAGAAAAAGCACCCTAGGGGAAGCCTTGAAATGAGAAAAAAAAGTTAACATAGATTCCTTTTAGGGACATAAGAGTGATGATTATCTAGCACACTGTTATATCGATCCCAATCAATGGTTCTTCGGGGAACTTGATGTTTGTTGTCCCCCTATGCTTATGACATGTTTTCTCTTCTCCATAGTGATCAGTGTATGCAAGTAGCTGTTGGTTATTATTATAGCATGTGAGGTGATAGTCATAGATTTCAAAAAAAATAGAAACCTAAAATCACAAGACACATAACGCAGCGGAAACAACAAGAACATACTCGTAAAATTAGAAGAAAAAAAAGATCTAACCTCTTGTAGACTGTTACCGATGCCGACGGAAGAACGATGTGAGTTATTCCACTCCAAAGTCTTTCGGACTATGACCCATTTTCTATATCGTACTCGGTGCGTGGTCACCTTGTACACTACAAGAGAAATGATTAGAACCCGGAAATAAGAAATTAAAAACTAACACAATAACAAGAAGTATTTCTTGTCACTTAGCTTTTAATTAATCTGCATGATTTTCCTTTCTGTCTAGAGAATTATGATCACTCAACACTCTCAAAAAAAACTGTACGCTCTTAATTTTCTTGGAAAGTTATTTTTCTCTGGGTGCAGAGAAAAATTCTCACTTTGAAATTTTACGTAACTTTTTTCTTCTGTTCAAAAAATTCCTGGACATCTTTCTTTTAAAGTTATTTTTTAATAGGAAAATAGCTGTCCAGATTCAATGTACCAGGGTAATCCCTTATTAGTAGGATTGCTCTACACATTTTTTACCAGAGAGATTCTCTGCTAAAAATATGTAACACCCTATAAAGGTGTATTTTCAAATTTCAAAATACTTTCCAATATTATTTAATTCTAAGATAATTAGAAATTAATTCAAATAAATATCTATCCTTTATTTATCCAGATTTCTTAATTCAAATCTAGAAATTAAATAAAAGATATTTATTTCCATTATCTTGATAGTTGCCAAATCAAATTGGCTAATACAAAATAATTCGTACAGATTTTTACTGATAGACTATCTATTTAAATTTTATTCCAAATTAATTATTACAATAATTTAGAATTTCCAAAATTCAAATAATCCATCTTGTAGTAAATTACAAATCCCATTTAATGGGAGTGCACTACACGCCTGGCACTGTGCCATGAGGTACAGTGCTACACGCCTATGCCCAGTTACTAGGCTAGGCTTGTGCAGTCTCAGACTTGTGAGACCCAACTGTGACGTCCCCCGATCCCACACACGTACGTGAGGATATTCATAAAATTATTTAGTGAGATCGGGAGAAGCCACTCGACTTGGAACTGACAAAATCGGGGAAAATTTAAACTTTTTATGCTTTCTGGGAGAAAAAGGGAAATTCTACTCACTCATAATTATACGTAGTCTGATGTATACATATATACATACTCACATAGTGGACCTCTCAGGAAAATATACATAATATACACACTCAAAAATAGCTTATCAGGAAACCACAGCGTCAAAATGCTCATATATATACACAAGCCGCGGTCAGAAAGTCGGCGCTCCTCCTCTATCTCATATATCATCAGTACCTTCTGCAATGTAAGAATATTTATGAGTATAAAACTCAGTAAGTAACGTATGCAGATGCAGAGTGCACACGAGAGAGGACAA
>JXTC01000234.1:323468-342692 GCA_002914845.1 Trema orientale
CACCAAATGAGTGTAATAAATATTAAGATCCATAAAATAAACACTCCAAGCTTAGAAAAATCAGATTACAAACACCAAAAATGAAATTTACTACACATGAAAACACTTAAATCCATAACTAGCAACTTTGGGGTTTTAAGTGTAAATTTAATCCTCCACTTAAATTATTTGTTTCCAGCCATATGTAAGGTTTTCTAGGATCTTTATTCATCAAATAAAAGCTTTGATTTAAGAGCTAAAGCAATAGAAAGAAGTTACTAATTCTAAATTTCACAAAAAGCTCACCTTGACTAGTTTGAAGTTTTTACCAAAGCTCTTGCTTTCTACCTCCACAAAATTGATTCTCAAGGCTTGATACTGATTTTAGGACCCAAGAGAACCTAGAGGAACCATTATTTAAGTAATATCAAGTGGAGAATTGAAATAGGAAAACAAAACCTAGGAAGAAGAACTAGTTGAGTTACCTTGACTAGTTTCGATCTATCTTGCTTTCTAGAGCTCCAAATTGAGTTCTACCACTTGGAAACTCTTGGATATGGATAAGGGGAGCTGAGAGAAGTCTAAAAGTGGGTGGGAGGGTTTCAGGTCGTGGCTGGAGAGAATGGAGAAGAGAATGACCAGATTTGGTCCAAAATCAATACTTAAGGGCTAAGAAAAGGCATAACTTAAATTGTAAAGGGTATTTTCGGTATTTCACACCCTAACCTGCCATGTGTCCAGCCTTAAATCACTCTTGGCTAACTCACCACATTGCTGGCCATTCCTATACACTTAAGTGTAGGCTAAGTTAGTGAATCCTAGCTTAAAAGGTCAAATCTAGTCATACTTTGACTTATGATCCTATATAGCGAATCTTATTGTAATATGTTAGAACCTAGCCCCATAACCAACCATTAAGCATAAAAATAAGTCACTTAGACTTTAATTAATAATGCAAACATAATATCAATGCCTAATTAATAGAATGCACAAAATTAACATTACGCGATTAAGCTAAATCTAAGCTAGCTTAGTGCAACTAAACACCAATTTAGTACAGTGACTGCCACCTCGTGCTTTCCTGGGCCAAAAATAAAATTCTATAAATGAGTCCTAAACATTAAATTAAAGCTATTTGACGTGTTAAATGTACAGTGAATTTGGCTCCGAAAAGCGTGAAAAATGCATTTTACCGAAAAACTACTATTTGACCATGTTATCAGCAAACTTGATCTTAATGCATGTGCATATAGTATTACTATTCATAATTGTATTCTTTATTCCCTTCACACACCAAGCTCTCTTCCTGAGGGTACTGAGCCTTTACACTGCATGAGAGAACTTTGACAAACATTAGTATAATAATACAGATCATTTAACAATCAGAATGAGTAATTTCCCATAAGATTGATACTAATTGCGTGATATGAATATTATGCAATATGAGTATGTTTATTATTGGCTTATTATGCATGTGAGAATCTTGGGCTTCACACCAACTGCTATTTCCGTTCCATCAATTGGACTGGTAGCGGTACAGCCGAATTTACGGGCTAGCCCGGGGATCTTTGGGCTCATAAAATAGTGGCTCGCACAATTGTGCTTTAAATTAATCGGCCCAATTGTAAATTTCAAATCTATTCCACTAAAAGATTGGAATTGCACTCCACTATTAAATGGTATTTTTACAGATATTATCACACTAGTAATAATTAGCCCATGTCACATTGAGATCTATACTTTAATCCTTTGTACCATATCATAATTAAATTGACATCTCAACTTTCCAATCAATTTAATTATATTTTATTTCTTGACTCTTACTGGTTTTCTGTAATGATCATTTTCAACATATTAATTAGATATGTTGACACACTTTGGCCTGAAAATTCTAAGATCAAGTACCGAAAACCCGTCAAGGGATATATATGTATAAATTCTATATTATCAATCTATAAGTGTCACTGTCCATAAATACCTCCCACCAAGTTACTGAGAATATTAATCCCTCAATTAGAGTTGCACCCTTTAGTAACTCAAATGTTGCAGTATAAACAAACATGAACTTATAATTAACTCAAGATTAAGAATAAAGTATTATCAATGCCAAATGAGATTTAATAAGTCTGACAGTTATTTGAGGTCTATTAAATCTCATAATTGATCCNGATACATATTATGTAATTAAATGGACTTTTATTCAATCATACATACGCAAAAGATATAATGAAAATATCTAATAAATTTTATTAATTTCAGAAAATATTTATTACATGATGGAATATGCTTTGGAGAGCATATGTTCCCAACAGTAGCATCACAATCCATCTTTCATGCTTGGTTCCGATTGTGCTCTTCATCTTGCTAGGCAAGGTTTTACAGGGTATGACCCTAGACAGTGTATGTAGCTCTCTCTATATAAAAGTAGTTAGGGTTTGTGTGTGTACAATTATAGAGGGTAAAAATATGTGCCCTCCACAAAGGTTAGTACGTGAAGTACAAAGGATCTAGCTAATCACGATGAAAACAAGTTTAAAAAACAGGTTAGCATTTAGTCATGCTCATGCGTGATGTGATAACAGAAGTAACGCATGACCAAATATGCTAGCCAAGTAGATTCCACTGAGTCAAAGGATTTTAGTATGAGATGGGATTCAGTGTGTGTGGATAATGGATGCACAGTCGAGGATAAATTAATGAAGTAAAAATATAGCTAAGTAAGTTATGCTGAATTACACTAGGTGTGCTAGCATAAACAGGAATTAGCATATGAAGCTCATATATAAATATAGCTATGCATATAAATAACTTAGATGTGTAATTGACGTAAATGTAAACGAATTATAAAACCAGCCATCTTGATAGATAGGCTCTTTGTAGGCGATGCTAATATGATTTTAGATTAATAAATATATGCAAAATTCAGCTGGGTATGTGATATTTGGCTAAAATATTGGGTGAAGACAATACAACAAAGGAACTAAGTGATATAAATATAATGATAAATAAACAATAATTTCATCTAGACTTTTCCAGACAAGAGTGACTATATTTTAGATAAAATCATAAGTGCGATTGAAAGTGACGGCAATCGAAGTAATATATTAAACGAATTGCTTAGGAGATGATAATAATCTAGGTGAAGCTATGCTTATTATAGGAACCTATTACTATCCTCTTTTTAACTGAATAGATTGCACACTTTGTATTTTTGTACCGCATCTCCTCAATTTCACCACCACATTTCTAAATAAATCCTAGATCTTTATATAATAGCTCAAAGGACTAGTACAACTTGCTTCCTATTACGAAATTTGGGACACAAGTGCATACATCACAAACAAGTAATATAATGATGAATATAAGTATCGTTCCTACGGAGAAAGTGTTATAATAATTCGTTGAGTATTAACCTAGATCATTTCTTAATTTATTCAAATAAATAATTAAGAATTTATTAAAATTAGACTAAATCTAAATTGTAAGACAAATTATACCAATACTAAGCAACACGTTCAATCAAGTCACTAATAGAATTAAATCTAGGATTCTAATTTTTTCTCTATGTTTACTTAAATTATCAATTACCCTCTTTGAATTATTATTCAAGTTGAATTACCAACCAAGAATTCTAGTTTATTTACAAGCCTCTTCCGATAGTCAGGTAGAAATATCTCCTCTAATTAACTCACAATATTCCTATGTGAATTAGTTAAAAAAAAGACTCACTAAAAACAAGTTCTTTTGTTGATTGTACATATTATGTAGATATATTTCTATCCTATGAGCATCTCAAACTAGTAAGATCATATGTTATTCTACCTAGGTCTAAATCTAAAATTCCTTTTCTAAGTTCATAAAGATTACCTAATCAATCTAAAATCTTTTTTAATTTCTAAGTTCATAAAGATGACCTAATCAATCTAAATGGTGATCAAGCAATTAAAAGTATCAAAATCAAGCTAGAATAAACAATCTATTTATTGAAATCATAAATCAGAGAGGAAACACAGCAATTCAAACCATGTAGAGATCTAATTGTAGCCCTAGAAAGATAATTTAGTTCATGATTAAATTAAATAAAACAACGCATATAAAGTATTTTTAAAAAAACAATACTAAAGATAAAGATTAAAAGAAGAAGAATAAAATTGAAAACCTTCAGTGCTTGTTCTCCAATCTTCAGTCTCTCCTTCGCCTTATTTCTTTAAGTGTTTTCTCCCTTTTTCTTTTTAATTTTCTAGATTTGCTCTCACTCTTTTAAAATTAGCCTCCTCTTTTATTTATAAGTTGTGTCTTAATTCTCATTTAAAATGTAACTTAAAAACTAGGTATCAATAACGAGCCAGCGCCACAGCCACAAGATTTCAGCACTACGGCCGCAACTCTTAGGTTAATTTCTTTTTTTGTGCTATTGATCCAGTGCTGTAGTCATGTCTTGCCTTGCTGCAACCATGGCATTCTGTCTCAACTCGTTACTTTTTTCTCCATTGCAGCGCCGCAATTATGAATTTTAAAGCTGCAATGCCAACCTGGTTTAGCTTGAATTTCAACTTCGTTTCACCTTTGAACATCAACCAATAAATACATAATAAATCCTAATAAAGACACTAAAAATCTACAAATGCTAAGCCTAAGAAAACTCATACTTATCACTTCCTTCATCATGCAATCCTAATCCACCAGATTAATAGAATCTTAGATGTTGGTGCAACAGGGATTTTTCCCTAATTATTCAGTTATCCACTTGCTCTTGATTATATGCAGTTAAATTCACTAATTTGGGTTAATCGCTAACAATTACTAAAGTAACTGTAGTTGGAGGGACACATGGATTTTTGTCTATCGTCCATTTTTAGGAAATATTAAACCTACAATGATTACTGCAGATGCATGGCAAATTATAATCCATTGTTGGTCTCTTCATGGACACGCGTTGGCCCCTAATTTTAGGGTGGATTTTTCATCTTCTTACCTGTTCATAGCAAAAAATGTGTCTGAACAGTAATAAAAAGAATTCAAAATTTGAATAGATGCAGTTATCTCTCTATATTTACTCTTTGAGCAGAAAATAAGGGGTTCAGTTGTTCTTCTCACCTATGCTTATTTACCCCAAAAGAGGACGATCTCTATTCCGCATTTGTAAATCTGAGTGATTGCATATTCCTGTAATAACAACCAAATCTCATCGTTAAAGGGAGAAGGAGAGAAATTGAGTCTCACGAAGAAGCCTTCAGCCATTAGAAGAGACTACATGTGCCTCATACCATCCACGTCGATACAAACGAAAATTTGGCAAAGTTTATGTCTGAGTATTGTGACCACTCGGGCCCTAGGATACATGTGGAACTGTGCAAAGACCCTGAGGATGTTGGGATATTTACTCTAAAAAGTAGATTTTTAATTTTACCCTTTTAGTATAAACAACTTTCTCTTATATGCAATCATGATATTTGCTAGATTAAACTGTTTCTGTTGAATAATTTATTTATCTGAAAAAGATTCCATGACTTTACTTATATATAAAGAAACAAACATGATTAAGTGTTAATTATGGGGAGACTTGTTTCTTTATCTAAGTCTAAATAAATTAGTTCACAATCTGTAAATAAAGATGGAAAACTTTATTTACTAAAGATTGTAGTGTTTGTCTATCTCAACAGGAATGATATGTCTCAAATCATTGAAGTGTCTGACTTCTGATAGAAATACTAGTACAACATAAATAAGTTATGTGTATTGAACTGGACCAGGTAATATAAAGAATTGGAGTGCCGTAACTCAATTCTTATATTACTACAAACTAGTTCTTAGTATGTAGATCTTAATCCTTGATGTTTGACTGAACTTGCTTTCATGGGTTGTAGCCTTTTGATTTATTAAAAGACTAGCCTCTATGAAATTAAAGGCGAACTCTGGCATATTAGAAGTTATGATTTATGAATTGATAGAAACACCAAATAGTTGAGGATACTATACATTAATGCCACTTAAAGGTCTTTCAAGATTTATGGAATAATTAAATCTAAGATCTTAGTATTCACTTTGTGAATTGGTTGATAATTTTATCTAAATGACTATTGAGAACAAAATTATCGACAACATTATTCATTGATAGAAAGATGGTAACTTAAAGGTAAATATGTATTAGAGGGGTATTACGGTAATTTCACCTATCTAACTACGGTATTGTATAAGGATTCTATATGTGGTATAGAATATGCTAGATGGATCAGTTAATCAAGGCTAATTAATTAAATCTCTATAAAAGACATGACATCTAATCTAAGAGTACAGTATTGGGCCTTTAGTGGAGTGTCCTCTTTACTAATAGTATTTATATAAATACCATAATAAGAGTTATTATGTATTTATTATACTATTAGAGCTTAGATTATTTGGATCTATTAGGTCCCTTGTCTAACTCAATAATGCTCATTAATTGGTTAGTGGTATTTGTGAAATTAGTTTCATGAAACTGTGTAAAATAATGATTCTACACAGAAGTTGGTATTTTTATAAATAAGTTTCATGAGTTTGACATATTTATAAAAATACACCTAAAGCCCAAATTGGAGAATAAACCCAATCTTAGTTGGACTAGGGTTAGCAGTTTTGGGCCTCATATATTTGATATATGAGAGAAAAAACTGTATAGTAATTCTAGAAGAGCTACACGCATAGACACAAGGAGAGAGAGAGAAAAATCGGCCAAGGCTGAGAGGAAAGGAGAGAAAAAGTTTCTTGCAATCTCAAAGTCCCATCTCAAGTCTCAGTGTTCCAAAAGATCAAAAAGGTGTTCTTGATCGTTCTCCGATGAAGGATTCAACTTGGTGTCCACTCACCTCATCAACCAAGAGCAAGAGCATAGACAAGAAGATCTAGGGTTGGAGGTTTGATCACCATCAACAAGGAGATCAAGGAGGAGCACACTACAAGAGATAAACCCTAATCTCATCTCTAGGATTTATCTATCTAGATTTGATTTATGTTATACATGATCTTGTATATGATGTATGTATGTTCTATGGTTATGAAAACTATTTTCATATAAAAATTTTAAAACCTAAATCCGCTATTTTTCCGCTGCGTTCATGATGTGATCATGTGAATTCTATATTTGCATGCATGCATGATTTTTCCTAAGTGTTAGGTCAATTCACCTACAGAGGAGCGCTTTCAAAAAATTTAATACTCTAGTTAGGGTTGATCGACCCTTATCTACCCTATGGCCATTGCCCTAAAGTTGATTTTTTTTTCTGGATCCTTTAATTCGAGAAGTATGTAAAGTCTGAGGAAGCCTCTTGGTGTGATCAACTGCTAGAGTATGAAGATTGTTATTGGCTTCATTGCTTTAAATAAAATCACGTGGTGAAATTTAACCTATCGGGAGTTCTTCCACATATATATATATGCATAGGTGTGGTTCTGGATCATACTATTTTACCTATGGCCTCGATCAACACAAATCACAATATTTACCATACCCTTCATGACCAAAATAACTGTTTTCTCTGGGTTAGTGGAAACTAGGATGGAATGGATGATGATATGACTGACTGAGTTCCTCATTAGGGTTTCAAGATCCCTCATATGCATTTTTCTTTCCTTATATTTGAATCTTGTTCTGGTAATTGTTGTGGATATTGAGCATGTTACATTGCCTAGACGAAATCACCTAATTCTGTCCTGAGTGAAATACTATATGCGAGGATGCCATACATAAGACTTACGACATGAAAGACTGGGATTGGGATCTTCTCCCGAACTCGGTGAACTAGCCTTCTGTTGCGCAATCTTTTTCCACAACTATCCTTTTGCTTGTTCCTAAACCTCTTCATACTTTGAAACAAGCGAAAGCCCCTCTAACCCTGTGAATATAGATGAGGATAGAGAAATCTTGTTGCCCTCAGGTGAGTCTTTTCTTCTTTTATCGTTCGAATAAGATGTCTATTGGCTATAAATACCTTTTGATTTGTAAATGTTTGTTTTCTAAATGGTGGGACCACCCGTTTCAAAGATAATATAGAGGAGACTGTAAAGCTACCTCTGAAGAAGAGAGGTATGCGAGGCGAGTCCTAAATATTACCCTACTCCTGGTTTCCTTTGCTTGTAACCCGACTGCTACCTTATCCCCCAAGTTCCTCATTCCTCCTACTAGTTTTATTCCCATTTTTGTTTATGCTTCAAAGTGATTTCCTTTTGATGAGAAGTTCAAATCCCCTATCAAATGCATGGACAATATCTTCCTATCTCTCTGTGCGAGATTAAGACTCATGCTCTGTCGTCTCCACCCAAACTTCCCAAGTCAACTTTTCGTTCTTTGTCTGCTGGCTTTAAATGAAATGCTAAGCAATCTATTCTTGAACAATTAGGAGTAGTATCTCCTCACTTGAGGAAGAGTGCCAAGGCCCCCAAGTCAGCAAAGGGTAAGGCAAAGAAGGCCAAAGTACCCTCTCCGTCAATTGAAGTACCTCCTTCCTCGACCAAAACCATTGCTCCTCATAAGATGCCCCCTTTTCCAGTTTGCCATTTCTCCCAAGGTCCTAGTCATTGACATAACCAAAAAATTAAGCAGTTATATTTGCATTTGTCTCCAACTATCTCTAAGCATTGCAAGACCAAGCACTATGGAAGATTTTCCTATTTTATTGACAAACCCCTCGATTGATCCTCAGAACTTTTTCCATGTAATATCTGCTATGTATCCTTTTTAGTGAAATATTTGACAGTTACTTAACCTGATATTCTGTAAAACAGTTTAGCGCATATTATGTGGCATAAGTGGTTTGCGACACTCATGAGAAAGAAAAGATAAGGGCACTAGAAGAAGAGTTGGTGCTAACACTACAATTTAGTGGCTAAAGGTGAAATCAATCCTTAACTCTTACACAAGAAGAAATATTTTTAAAAAAATAAATTTATGTTAATCTTAGGTCAATTTCTGGGTTAGAACTTAGATTATGAAGGAAAGAAATGGGAGGAGGAATAAGAGGGAATATATTTGCTTTTCTTCTCTTTTTTTTTTTCTTTTTTTTTTTTTTGCTTTTTATGTGTATGTGTTAGTCTACAAAAGCGAGTATTTTTCGTGTTTGAATTGAGGAGTGTTAGAATCATCTTTTTTTTTTTTTTTAACTCTCATGTCTTACTACTTGATATCTATACTATTTGTGTTATAATTTTAAAATGTGAGATATTAGGGGAGGGGCGTCCACATGTGAAGCAAAAAGGCTAGAGAGTAGAAAATAGAGTGATCATAGCAATTTCATTGGAATTTTTTTTTAGAAAAAAAAAAAAAGAAAAGAAGAAGAAAGACTAGAAGGACAATATGAGAAACTTCAATGTAAGTTAGTACATGTAAAAATTTACCACAAAAAGATGAGGCATTATCAAATTTGATTCTATTTCAAAGCTCATAATGAAAGATGAGACATATTATAACTTATTTATATAAATAGATTTTTCAATGGAAAAAAATTAAAATCATGCAACTACCTCGCATCCCTACCACTACCGTGCATCCCCACCATATGGTAAAAATTTTGACCAAGACCGAAAACAAACTCAACTAGATTTGAGTTAAAAATCTAGATCTGAGGTCTATGATTCACCTTCTTTGATTCCGATTGTGATGAAGATAAATGAAAGATGGTGGTGAAGAAATTTAAACCAGCCATGGTTCCGATAAGAGAAGATTTGAGTACTTTTGAGCATTTTTATTTTATTTAGGTTAATTTAAATAAGTGATATCATATTAATAGTCAGTTTTGACAATTATATGAATAGAACTCCTTCATCTTTCATCACAATGAGAGTAGATGCCTAGTGTAACAACGGACCCCAAAATAATTAATAAAACTTTCAACTAAACTGTAGATTGATAAATCGTGAAAAAATACATGTTTAATAACTTAGACTTTGCAATTTTACCCGAAGTTTGAATTCTTCAAAATAATAATTTAAGATTAAGAATTTCTAAAAATTGATACCTATGTTGACTTCTTGAATTATTTTAGTAATGAAAAGACAATAATACTCTTCGATTAAGGATAATAATAAGGCTAACCAGTTTTGATGGAATATAATATTATCTTTTCTTCACTAAAAATAGTCAAATTGTTAGTTCAAGGTATTATTTTTCATAAATTTATCTCGTGGTATTATTCGGCAGATTCCAAACTTAAAGTTAAAAAGGGTTTCTAACACCTAGCACTTTTATCTATAAAAACCAAAAGAATTACAAAAATACAGGGATCATTTTTTTTTTCTAATTTTCGTATGATTTTTATTTAAAAAAAATCATTTTTTAAAATATTTTTAGAAAAATATCATTTTTAAAATGGTTACTAGTTAACCGTTATAAATAACTTTAGTTACTAATTACTAGTTTTTAGAAACTGGTTACCAGGAAACTGGTAACCAGTTATTAATTAATATTTTAAAAAATAATATTTTTCTAATAAAAATTATACTAGACAAAAAAAAGAAAATACATGCAACTGTATTTTTCAAATTTTTTTCTAAAAATGCCGTAAAAGATCTAGTTTTATAAAACTGAAGCCTGAGTTTTTTTTTTATTCCTCTCCTTCGCAACATAGATTAAAGAGTGGCAGAAATGCCCCAAACCGCTGCCGTTTTGATCATCAAACTTGACCTAACAGCAGATAAACTAGCTAACTCGACAAAACAAGGAGAGAGAGAGAGAGAGAGAGAGAGAGAGAGGGAGATGAACAAAGCGGGAGGCGGAGGAGTCGCCGGTAGCGGCGGCGGAGGAAGCGGGCCGACGGCGGCGGCGGCGGCAGCGGCAGCGCAGAAGCAGAAGGCGTTGATGCAGAGAGTGGAGACGGACATAGGGAACATCGTGGACAACTTCAGCCACTTGGTCAACGTCTCGAGGGTCAACGAACCCGCTGTGAGGAACTCCCAAGAGGCTTTCATGGCCGAAATGAGGGCTGCCCGGATGGTCCAGGCCGCCGATTCGCTCCTCAGGCTGGTCTCCGAGCTCAAGCAGACCGCCATCTTCGCGGGCTTCGCTTCGCTCAACGACCATGTCGATCAGAGGACTTCCCAGTTCGATCAGCAGGCTGAGAACACTGACCGATTGCTTGCTCGTATCGGAGACGACGCTGCTGCTGCGCTCAAGGAACTCGAATCCCATTACTACTCTTCTTCCCAAAGGTCCCTCGGCTTTTAGAGACCCAACAAATAATTATATCAATTTTCTTTCTTTCTTTTTTTTTTCTAATTTTTTTTCTTCCATTAATGGCTGCAAAAAGACATGTTACAATGCTGTAATGTCAATTTCTGGGTTTTCCTGTATTTTTGTATCGTGATTAATCGTAATTAATTTTTAGTTTTAGCCCTGCACATAAAGATGTTACTTTTTAATGTGTGTATTTATATATACATAGACATGATCATGTGGATTGGGATGCAATTTCATTTTGGTAATTCAAAATTTGATCCTTTCGGTGTCTGTATGTTGTGCACTGATTTTCATTGTTGTTTGATTAAATGTTCAATGCATTTCATGCCTTACCTCCTATACATATACGAGTGTTATGTAGAATAGACTACAGATGTTGATGATGTGTGATCTGAAATCGGAGTGACTGGTTTAAGCTCTTGAATCTTGCTTTTGGAAATTGTGGGAAGGATGAGTGTGAAAGCCAATGCCATGTTTGATAGGAAAGAAGCCTAGTTAATGTATTTCAGAGTATTGTTTGCATTAATTAGACTGCATTACCAACCTATTTATATCTCTTATCTCTTATATCAGTTCTCAAACACTAATGTTTTATTATTCCTTCACAATGTTATTTGGGAAGTAATGAATTTAATCCAAAACCTCTGATCAGGATTCAGGAATGGTTGTTGAGTGGTGTCATGTGTTGCTTATTCATGTCTTCAAAGCCTGTCATATGGGGCTGTCTGTCACTGCTGTTGAGATTATGTTGCTGAGGGGTGATTTGTTACATAAACATTGAGCGCATAGGTTAAATTTCACGTATCTATCTTCTTTTTTTTTTTTTTTTTTTTCCAACCGGTCATACGTTGGTCCCGTGAGGAATCGAATCCTACACCTCATCTGAGCAGGAGTAACCACTCGACCTACTGCTCATGGGTATTATCATCACGACGGCTGGAAAAGATGAATAACAATTTTAATCTTTGATCATATGACACTCAAGTTGGGAAGCATTTTCTTTACAGTTGACCTGAATGAATGTTCTTAGAGTTGTAGCTTTCTATTAAAGAAACAAACAAATCATCTGAATAAAACTTATTTTTATTAGTTGCAAATAGAGTAAGTCCATAGCTTCTATACGTATCAAATTAGATATGGACATACAACCATTTTCATAATAGCTCCAGAGAAACTAATCGATTGCAGTCTGCGTACAAATATGGGCATTTGATGCATAAGCAATTTGGTTCAGAACTCAGATTATAGTTTCTTGAGTAGGGCCTTCAGATGTGGCTCGAGTGTTGTTAGATTGGTGGCCATCTGAACCACATATGACAATTCTCCGTCTTTTAACTCGAAAACTCGGGTGATTTCTCTTACCTGCAGCACGACAAAGTCAAGCATCACAAATCATTCAATATAAACTTCTGTTGAGGGAAAGGTGGGGTGGAAAATTTGCTCTCTTTCTAACAAAAATGTCACAGTAACCAACCAACCAACATTAGAGTCTATTTCATGAAAACATTAGAAAGCTTGAAAGCTTATGATCTGAAAGAAATTTCTAAATGTAAAGATGCGTGTCAAAACGTCTGAATATAAAGACTACCATTTAACAATGTTTGTCAAGAAGTTTTTTATATAGGTAGAACCTTTCTTTTTTTTTGTTTTTTTCTTTCTTTTAAAAAAAATAAAGTTCATAAGTAGCTAATATAAATTTCTTTACTCAAGGGTTTCTACTATGACAAAATCCTCAGATGAATCCCTGAATTGGATCCACAATCTTGTAAGATTCTACATACTGGCGATATTTTCCTGTCCTTAATCGAGACTAGAAAAAATTAGACACCATCCAGATATGAGATGACTGACTAGTAGTCGT
Organism: Trema orientale; assembly: GCA_002914845.1. NCBI lineage: Eukaryota > Viridiplantae > Streptophyta > Magnoliopsida > Rosales > Cannabaceae > Trema > Trema orientale. The sequence goes on from JXTC01000234.1 coordinate 336,515, forward strand.
AGATAAAAGATTGACTGTCTTCAAGCAGAGCCAGCAGCATTTTTAACAGAATCAATTTTTCAAGCGGTAGAACTGTGTCCTGATCTGGAGAAGTCCAAGTTGGACTCCCCCTCAGCATCAGAATGAGGGGGTTCACCTTCGTGGTTTCAGTTTTGTGGGATCACCTCATCTGGTCAGGGGGCTGGGATATCCAGCTTGGGAGACACCTTTGCTCATCGTTCAAGAGCTTAATAAAATATCATACCCAAGCAACAGTAAAACTCTATCAAACCAGAAAAATGATAACTTTTATACAAATCTCCACCATTTATTTAAATATAGCCTGGGAAGCCCCAGGTTCGCAAGAGACAACATAAGAGACGCTTCCAATTTACATGTTAAGCAACTAAGATCTATCTCAGCGAGGACAAAACTTTAGCAAGCTGAAGCTTTACTCATAGTTGCTGGATAACATCATTCACGACTGCTGGGTATTAGTAATCAATAGTGAACTCAGATTTACAATCTTAACAAATTAGGATTATTGTTAGGCATTATCTTAATTTGAGCGATTGGAGTTTTGTTCTGTTTTACATTCATAGAATTATTTTCTTAGTTGATTTAGGACTTGGTCATTTTCCTATCTATAAATAGCCCTTGCTAAGTTCATTAGTTTATATGAATTTATCAACTGTTTCAGTTCCCTTTCTAAGATTCTTCTCCTTCTCTGTCTAATTATCTCTCTTCCTCTTTAAATTCCTCCAATTCTCTTCTTCTCTTCTTTTCCTTCTCTCTTCTCTTCTAACCCTGTCCTACATCACTAGGTCCATTCTCGTAACATCACTAGACCTCACCCAAAAGTGCTAGCTTGAAACTACTTTTGGGCTCATAGACCATCACTTAAATACCCATGATCTTCCCAGAGCATACCTGATGTGAGACTTGGGGCGTTATAATTCTAGGCTCTAGTATTCATCCATGATCAGCTTTAATTACCTTAGAAGCATTCCCCACAAGTTCGCTTTGAAGCTTAATCACTTTCTCTTCGGCATTATATGTCCCTTTCTGCAAAATTTAAAACGTACCATGTAAGCAAATGAAACACATTTAAAAAGGCTGACTAATATATTATCATGACAGATATAGGAAAAGAAAACAAAGCAAAACAGAAAGGCTTTATTATCAGAAGAAGATAACGAGGGCATTGTAACAACCAACATCAATCCTCTGAGAACTATACAACCAAAACAAGAACATGTCTGTTTTATCGTCTTTTTTTTTTTTTAATAATACTTTGCCCTTTTTAATGATTAGATACATAATTTTTGTTTTTTCGAACCGCACATTTCATCTTGCAGTGTACTCTTACATTTTGACGGATGATATGACAGAAAACTCAACGTATGCACTTTATGCTTTATAAATGTTATAGTTCAGTGAACCTTGTTAGCAAGTATATATTATACTCTCAAGTCTCGAGTTATATCTATTATACTCTCAAGTCTCGAGTTAAACTTATAACCAGAGAACAGTACATACATAACTAGCATGATGCTAGTGCTCAATGGCAAAAGCTACTATTGCTAGAGAAACAGAAACTGCCTATCCTCAAAAGTAAATGTAAGTATATGTAACCAACCCCTTTTTCGTTAGTCCTAACAACTACTGAACTTGGAGCTTCCATAAGTCCAGGTTCCAAAGGAATGTATTTTATCTAAACCACTCGTATAAAAAGCTTTCAGGGCATGCTTACTAATCTGTAATGAAAAGAATCATAAAGGTAAAACGTTTGGAGAGTAACGAAAGGAATCAAAACTTGAGTCATCGCTTCCTATTTTCACTAATTTTATGAAGAATTCCCAGATTTTTTTTTTCTCAACCATATAAATAGACACATGAATGAATGAGAAAGGAAACACTTCCCTCATTTGTATTCCAACTATGGTTGGTAAACATGCCCTGAATTTAAAATTTCAAAGTAGGCCTGAAGGAATGAAGTTCAAACATTTAAAGAGGAATGAAGTTATCAAATCAGAACATCATGACAAAGTCGACCCAATTATATTTCGGTTGAATCAATCAAACAAACACAAAAAGAGTTGAAGGACTAAACAAAGATGAACAACTAAACAAGTACCTGAACTTCAACGAGACCAGTGCTTTGAGCAATGACAACCTCAATGGTCCCATCTGGTTTTGGCCTCCAATATCCACTCTCTGCGTGCATTGGCTCCCCTGAGCTCAATTTCCAAGTCTTTTGAGCATAAGCAATTACAGGCTTCTCCCATTTCATGTCCCAAAAAAAAAAAAAAAATGAAATCCAGTTCGCCACATACACAAAACCAAAGGAATTTATATGAATATATTCTACATGTACACATATACCTTGCCGGAATGAGAGAAATGGAGCTCTTCGCCATAGGAGAAGGCATTAATGGTTGGAAAGCCACCTTGACCTTGACCTCTCCATTTTCCCAGAAGGAATGAAAGAGGTGCTATTGCCGGATGTAAGGGCGGCTCTCCAGAGGCAGAACCATCCATCTTCTTGTTGACTCTTCTTCTTTCTCCGAGCTTAGCCTGATTATGATTATTAGTATTATTACAACTTCTCTTAAGCTTATACTGAGCTTAGCTATCACCGTCCTCCCTCCTAGAGAAATCTTCCCATATGGTATAACGGGTTTTTGGCATGTTTCATCTATGTTATTCACAGATTGGGAAAATAGTCTTCGCGTTAATTTTTTGGCAATTAGATCCTTAAGTTTTAAAAATTTTAATAATTAAGTCCTTTTTATTTGTTCATATTAAAATTTTCATGAAATTAAACACGTTTCAGTTAAAGAAATTAGTATTTCATTAACACTAAGTAGTTTGTAAGGAAAATAGAAAAAAAAAAATTTAAGAAAAAATTTTAAAATTTTGAAATTTTTTATTTTTTTCAAATTTTTTATATTATGTTGTTATTATAATTATTTTTTAGTTATTTTATTTCCACTTCCAACTAGTACTAGTAAAATATTGATTTGACTTTCAAAATCTTTATATGTGGCTTGAAAATGCTCAATTTCATCTAATATTTTAACAATTATTTACAAAAAAAAAACTTAATTACCAAAAAAATAACTCAGAGACTATTTTACCAATTCAAGGACTAGTCATATTAAAAACCCTATTATAATTGTTTGCACATTTGTGTTTGCCAAACAATAGTTTGAAAAAAACAAAGAAATGAAAATTTACCTTTTGGAATAAATTTTTATTTGGTCAGGCCTGGGTTCAATAATGCTCTCATAATGGGGGATAATTACAAAATGAGGTCAGATACCATCCATTACATCATTTATTGCCACCTCATTGTAAAATAAAATACTATAGTTAAAAAGTAGGGATAATATCATTTTTATACTTTGTATTTTGACACTTTATTCGATTTATACCTTCTGTTTTAGTTATTATCAATATTAACCCTTTAATATTTGTTACAAATTTATACCCTGAAACTAATTTAAAATAATTAATTTACGAAGATGATTTAATAAACTTATTCTAGGATCAGTTTTTATATGGTTTATTTTCAATTTTTTGTTTATTTTAATTTTTTAAACGGCAACTTGGTAAATTAACTGTTCTTAAATTAGTATCAGGGTATAAATTTGTAACAAATTTCAAATCTAAAGGTTAATGTTGTTAATAACCAAAACACAAGATATAATTTGAACAAAGTGTCAAAATAAAAGGTATAAAAGTGATAATATCCCTAAATAATAAAATATATTTTATATTTGTAATACACTCGACCGGTTTACGTTAAAGCCTTTGCATTATCAAATTTATTATGAATAAATAAAATTCAATAATTATGATTCTATGAACGTAAATTACTGAAATATATACAATTCTTATTAAAAGCGTACTACATAAATGTTGAGATGTAAAGCAAAATTTTTTGGCACTACTAATTAGAGCTTAATATTAGCAATTAAATTTATATTTATATTAGTAGTTATGGGTCTAGGTTACTAGGGGTGTCTCTGAAAAATAATAATAATAATGAGGCAAATAATAATAATAATGAGGCAAAGTTACAAAGATTACAATGGCATAATTGAAACAATTTGCAAAATAGGAACTATTTTAAGAAAATGGAGACCTATCATATCCTAGCCTTAGCCCTCAGGACACGTTGGGGACACTTGTCCCATGAGGAAATCAATTTATGACACCTATTTTTGTGATTTAAACAATTACATCCAATTTTTTAAAACCTACTTACAAGAAAACGTTGTAAAAATGGCCTTGTATTTCATAATTTTTTAATGAAACCCCTATGTATTGAGAAATATAGAAAAACCCTTTGTATTTAATTTTTATTATAAAAGGCATCGTAATTTGACTATTTTTAAAATTTGAACTCCTCATATAATCAAAATCAAGAAAGTTGTTGAAAATAACAAAATTACCCTCAGTAAATAGTAGATCTAGACTTAAAATAAATTTACGATTTGTCTATACTGGTTTTCAAATAATATTTCGGTAGTTTTCAAATAATATTTCAATTTTTTAAATAACCTCTTAAGTAATAAAGTTATTTCCAAATAATTATCTATGTACTCAAATACAAAGTAAGAATATAATATTAACCTAAATCTATCATCCCCTAAAGATAATTTTTTTCAATTCTTAATAATTTTCCTAATTTATTGTATATGAGAAGGTCGGATTTCAAAAGTAATTAAATTATAAGGATTTTTATAATAAAAAATCAAATTCAAGGGGATTTTCCCATATTTCTTAAAACATAGGAAGTTTTGTAAAAAAGTTTAAAATACAATGTCATTTTGGGACATTTTCTCTTAATTTTATTTATTTTTATTTGCCTTTTTCTATCTCTTTCATGTGTCAACGAAGAAACAACTTTTCTCCTTTTTCCATAACTCTCTTAAACTCTCGTGTTCTCTATAAAAAATCAGAACCTAGAGTTGAGGACAATCCTTTCGATTAATAGGTGTTTGAGTTGCATGTCTTGTATCCTAGGAGTTTTTCAAGGTAAGACTTTTAGAAACTTAACTTTTCATCTTAAAGTTTCTCTTTAAAAGGGTTTTCAAATCCTTTACTCGCTGATTTTCATAGGATTTCTGTATCAGAATCTCTTAATGATAATCTCTAAACCTAATTGGAGATTTCTTTGGCTATTGGAACCTTTGGTAAATGTTTGTTGAGTTGTATTTCCAATTTGCAAATCTAAGTTTTAGTTTTGATAAAATATTTTAAAATTGTTTGAAGTTTTTGGTCTCATTATGGCCTATCATTGGGGGCATAGAGGTGTTGAGTGGATTTTAAATTTAAAGGATATATATGATTCAAAGATTGAAGTTGAAAGCTTCTTGTTTTGTTAAAACAAGAGAAAAATTTATGATTTATGTTTTTGGTTTACTTATTGATATGAGCTTTCAATGAGTAATAATTATTAAGAATTAGTGTTTTAATGTTCTTTTAGTCCATTATGTTGTTGAAAAGCTTATATAATACATTTTGGGCCATTTTGGATGGTTCCTTTTGTTATGAGATTTTGTTGAAAGCAAAATCTGGAGTTTCTAGGTTTGTTATTGTATAGTTTTCACATTCTGGATGTTTCATCCCCTTAAGCTTATCCAAATATTCAGAAATTTTAGTATGTAACAATAGAAATCTAAAGGTTTTCAGGTTGACCTTATTTGTAAAAATGGCTGAGTATTAAGTTTTATTTAGAATTTTGAATCTATGTGAAATACCAAAAACTGTAATACTGAACCACTTGTACCTTTTATTTTATCTAAATTTTTGTAGTTGAATCTATTCTTAGAATTTTGTATACAGAAACTAAACATCCTGAGGGTTCCACAGAATTTTGTTTCACTAAAAAATATTTAGCTTTCAATTTTATATAAATTTTCTAAGCTCAGAAAGTGAAACTGACAATTTGAAATGGAAAAAGTTTACAACTTGATTTCGGGGTCCTTTTCTCACAAATAAAATTTTGAATGTATGTCATGTTATAGCTTAATAAAAAATTATTTGAGCTTTCTTTCATATGCCATAAGTCTCGTAATCTTTTGAGATTCCTTTTAATTGTTATGAATTTTTTAAGATGACTTGCTAAAACTAGGGGTGAACAAAAAATCCACTAAACCTGTAGCGCTCGCCCAACCCGTTCTAATCG
>JXTC01000234.1:347044-374045 GCA_002914845.1 Trema orientale
TTTTAGTATGTGTAAGTGTGTTTACATTAATATTCAATATATTTTTTCTTTCAATTTTAGATGAATAATCTTTACCAAATACGTATATTCTTAAAGTTTTTAGTTCAAATGACATAACACTTTAAACATTCTAATAAGAAATAATTAAAATACTTTTAAAAAATTTTAATTATGATTTTTTTTACATTCACAAAATACGTAATTATAAGTTTTAGTTAACCAAACCCGCCCAATAAACTGCCAAAAACTGCACACTAAAAACCGCCCAATCCGTAACTTAATTGGGCAGTTATGGGCTAGATATTTTCTAAATTGCATGAAAAAAAGGCTCAAACCGTCCATTAACCGCCCAACCCGCCCGTTGTGCACCCTAACTAAAATTGTGTTTGTATGCTTATAGAATTCTTGGTTTGTTAAGAATCACTGCTTCGGTCTTATTAATTTTGATGTTTTCTATAATTTGTTATTGGAACCTCAAATGGCTATATGTGTATATCAAAGAAGTATCGGTGAAATACTTGGTTTAGAGTTGGTTTCTAGGTTTGGTAAATCTTGTGTTGATTTGATTTTTTATAATTGTTCAAGTTACAAGAGATTACTAATTATGTTAATTAACTTAGAAATACTAAATAAACTCCAATTAACGAGATATTATACTATCAAACTAGAGTTAAAAGCCGTGCGAGTAGTTGGTGAGGAACAATTCATAAAGACTCTGTGAACGAAACTACGAAAAGATAAGTAGACTATTCATCTATAATATAAAGATTACCAGATGAATATGTAAGTTATACATAATATGGGCTATAGTGATATGTCATACGCTAAGTCTGCTTATTCCATACAAATAATTTATTTTAATGTATGCTAGTATGATTGTAAATAATGCATGGCGATGATAAATAAGAAAAAAAATAAGTAATACTTTTTCACGTACCAGAGTTTTATATGTTAGATTGTTAGTATTTTTGTAGGTTATTGAGTGAGAAAATACCATGCCAGTTATAATTATATATGTACAATACACAGGACAAAAATATTACATAATATTCATAACAAACTGGTACCATTCTATAAAGAACCATTGTTGTAAAATAGATCTGAGACCCAACTATATGCTCTTTTTTAAGCAGGATTTATTATTCGACATAGCATATGCATGATCATATATGATCCTATTTTGACTACTTGTTTAGTTACTTGTATATGATCCTGACAAAATCAATTTTCTTAAATCATATAAAACAAAGATGTGTTTTGTATTTATAAGTAAACAAAAGCTATCCTTTCTTATTAGTATCAATGTGGGACTTTTTCATAGTAAAATAGGAATCTATATTTTCATAACATTAGTTACATTCTTCCTTTCTTTATTTTTTTTCCCCTATTTGCTTGTGAGGATGAAAACATTTTCTTTAACGTTTTTTTGTTTTTGTTTTTTTTTTTTTAATTTTATTTTTTATTTTTAATTTTTACAATCAAAAATTAGTTTTTCTAAGTTTCTCAACAACTACGAAAAAGTGGGTAATATTACATGTTAATTCAATGGACTAATTAGACTGTCTCGGTCATCATGTGTGGCTAGAAATATCCAGCGGTCAGGGCCTTATAGGCGAGGCTCTGTCCATCAGAGTAGTTGCCACATACTCTTTCGTGAATCTCCTCCATCAACTTTTGTGCTTCTATTGGGCTTAAGCATCTCAGCATTGGGCCTATCGTTGACCTTTTGTACAATTGTCCTTTCACCATTGCATATTTAACACTTTATATAAGGGTCATTACTATAGCAATTTCATAATTTAGTATTGTATACTAAGTAAGTTAAAAATTCAAAGGCCAGAGTAATACAACAAGTATAATTTAGGTGCTATTAATGTAATTAATATATATTTTTTATTTTGAATAATCAACCTTTTAAGAGGTTTTATTAAAAATAAGACTTAATTGTAAACAAATACATTAAACTATAGTCTTTATGCAGTTTNTTAACCCATGAGAACAATAATAATTGTTAGGTGCAGTTGCAAGGGGATAGGATAGTATCGGCCACAGAGAATAAGGAGACAGATATAGACCACCCTTTTCAGTGATTTCACAGAGGATTAAACGCCTCACCATTCGTCTTTCATGGCATGGCTAGCTATGACCGTTCCCCTCTCTCTCTTCCCTGTTAGAGACAACATACATTCCCTCCTCTCTCTCTCTCTCTCTCTCTCTCTCTCTCTCTTTCTCTCATGCCTTTATTCTATTTTTTCAGTAAAAAAAAATGAATAAATAAAATGGAGTTTCCTAAATGTAGCAGTTTTACTATAATTTTCTCACCATTTTTGTTCCATAATTTTCTCTCAATTCTCTCGGCTGCCCTTGAAGATAAGCGGTTCTCCGGTGATGATGATGAAGCAGCAGCTTCTACTCATTCTCATTCTCAACACCCAGTTGCCATTTTCTTTCTAACGACCAACTCATACCTCATGTTTTCTCTCTTTAGTTTTCTCTCCCATTTTCCCGGAAAACGGATTCTTTTCTCTCATTCATGACCTGAAACGAAACAAATTACAATGGCTTAATATCTCTGAGAAAAGAAAAAGCTTAAAGCTCAAAAGTGTCTCTTTCCTTTTGGCTCTTTTCCATTGTCAATTTCTGGTTTGTCCTCATTAATCTTCTTTGTTTTTGAATTTCAGCTCTGCCCAGATGAAGATTTTTATATATTTTATTTGCTCTGTCGTTACAAAGTGATTAAAATAACAAGTCTGACAATAAAAATAGCAATTTTTTATTTAGATTCGCTTGATATTGTCATATGGATTGGCATACAGTTCCATTTTAGTATTCTAAACTTTGACTTTCTTCTGTATGTATGTTTGTTTATGTGTCTCCCATATCATTACGTGCCCCCCACGAATTGATTTACATTCTCATTTTTATGAATTTCATAGCCTACTGGTATAAACATCATGTCCTTTACAATAAAATACAGAAAACGATTATTCACATTGTTTGTTACGATTACAAATATTAAATAAAAAGTTCGTATGGGGTATGATTAGCGTGACATGCTTAAGCTCTTAAATCATGTTTGATGGTTTTATTATGTCAAAGATAAATTGTTGGTATTATGTCATGGTTTCAGATATTTATCAATACCATATTATTTGAACAGTAATGAATTTGAACCATAATCTGATCAGGAACTGTTGTTGAGGGTGGTTGCTATTGTGTTGCTTTATTCATGTCTTCAAAGTCTGTCATGGGGCCTGTCTCCTCTGAGGTAAGTGTTTTCCATTATCTATTATTGCTCTTCATTCCCATTCTTTATTTGGTTGTAAAATATGTGGTGAGTTTATTTTTTCTGATGCAGATAAAGTACGTTTCTTCTGAAGATACATCATTTGGAATTCCCAAGAAAGCACAGGCTGTTGCCAAGCATGATGCAGATTCGGGCAATTATCATTCCCATGACAAAAAAGCCGAGGGAACAGTGAAACCAAGCGCCTATTCAACAAACACATCACCATTTGGAATCCAACATGTTCATGATCAAGATCCCAAGTCAAAGCTGAATTTGAGTATAAACCGGCCATCCAAACCTCAGGAATTTCTGGACCATGATTCCAAGGGCGTAGCTGATTCAACCGCTAAGTTTTGCTCATATCCTAGCCCAAAAGTGCCTTCAAATTCTGAACCGCAAGCTACCTCGCAGGGGACAGTGGTTGCGGGGGCGATACCTACAAATGCAAGGACGAATGATACAAAGAGTACCAATACCTTAAGCAACCATGGCCAAGGCATGAGCAATAGGGGTCGCAGTAACAGCTTAGAGAATGCCAGTGGACATTTCAAGCCTCACACCGGTGGTGATGTAAGGTGGGATGCTGTTAACGCGATTTCGAAAGGGTCCTCACTTAATCTCAGCAATTTCCGCCTTCTCAAACGCCTCGGCTATGGGGATATTGGGAGCGTCTATCTTGTTGAACTCAGAGGGACCAATGCCTATTTTGCTATGAAGGTGATGGACAAGGCATCTCTTGCTAGTCGAAACAAACTCCTGCGGGCACAGACAGAAAGGGAGATACTTGGACTTCTTGACCATCCATTTTTGCCCACTCTCTATTCATATTTTGACACTGACAAGTTCTATTGTTTGGTTATGGAGTTCTGTAGCGGAGGTAATCTTCATTCCCTTCGACAGAAGCAACCAAACAAGCATTTCACTGAGGAAGCTGCAAGGTCAGTCTCTTTGAATTGTCCTTCTCAAGATTTTGTCTTTCAACAATCAATAACTTTTTATTGCATTGAAGTTTACTGTTCTTATGGCTGTAACACCAGCTTTCTGAAACTCCGTGGTTTAGTTATACCATATGAAATCTTCTTTTCTACGATGTGAATATCAAGATATGAGATGATGTAGCTATTTCTCTACTCGGCAGTTTTCATTATCGATGTTAAACTATGGTATAATGATCCTTGAGATTCTATTCTTCCTTTTTCCCCTCTTGAGCTGCATGATTATAGCTGACAGAACATATCTTCTCATAACTCTTCGCTTTTATCTTTAAACGCATGTTTGAAGACAAATGTTGGGCATTGATGTTCTCTTATTTGCTTCTTATTGTAATTCCATTCCTTGAAAAGTGAATTTTTTCCTGCAAAGTGTTGACATGATATAGCAGATGGCTAGTAGGTTTCTAATGTTATTCATCCTTATGCAGGTTTTATGCATCTGAGGTGTTGTTGGCTCTCGAGTATCTGCACATGCTAGGCATTGTATACAGGGATCTGAAACCCGAAAATGTCCTAGTAAGGGATGAGGGTCATATCATGCTTTCAGATTTTGATTTGTCGCTGCGTTGCTCTGTCAGTCCCACTCTGGTTAAGTCATCCTCCGTCAATGTAAGTAATGGCGGTAACAGTGGAGGTGGTGGCATTTTAGATGATGAATTTGCTGTCCAGGGTTGTCTCCAACCATCAACCTTCTTCCCGCGCATCTTGCCAAGCAAAAAGAATCGAAAATCTAAGTCAGACTTTGGCCTTTTTGTCAATGGCTCCCTTCCTGAACTGATGGCAGAGCCAACAAACGTTCGATCAATGTCATTCGTGGGGACACACGAGTATCTAGCCCCAGAGATCATCCGAGGAGAGGGACATGGCAGTGCAGTGGACTGGTGGACATTCGGTATCTTCTTGTACGAGCTGTTACATGGAACAACACCCTTCAAAGGATCAGGAAACCGCGCCACGCTCTTCAACGTCGTTGGTCAGCCATTGAGATTTCCAGAGACACAACAGGTCAGTTTTGTTGCGCGTGATCTCATTCGAGGCCTTCTGGTGAAAGAGCCGCAGAAGCGAATTGCGTACAAGAGGGGTGCCACAGAGATTAAGCAGCATCCGTTTTTCGAAGGCGTGAATTGGGCGCTAGTCAGAAGTGCCATGCCTCCCCATGTACCTGAACCTGTAGACTTCTCTCAGTATGCTAGCAAGGAGGCACCATCACCTGCAGAGAAGAGAATTGTAGAAGCTAAAGGTGCCATAACTAATGCTACCGGTCCTGATGATTCTTCTTACATTGATTTTGAGTACTTTTAAGAACAATCATAATCCTTTTTTTTTTTGACCTATAATTATAATCCTTGGAGGAGACTTTAATTGTACAAAAGAGCAAAAGTTGGAACCAAGTAGCTGTATCAATTGTAAGTTTATAAGAGAACAACTTTCATTGATTTATTAGAGGTAAGAGGGCAGTGTATTGTTGGGGATGGAAAATATATCCCCTGCTTTTGTCATTTTTCTTTAATTCTTTCATTCTTTTGTACTTTTTCTACAAATTTTCCTTTTTGTTTGTACACATTTGTAATTTATAAATCAAAGCTTCTCTTGATGGCTTTGTCAATATATTGAATATACTTTACTTGAATTCTTCTGTATTTACCTATGGTCACATGATTTTTTAAGTTCTGTATTTCAGGTCCATTGACATCAAATATCTTGTTTATGACATAACTCAAAGTTGGATCAAAAAAGCTTGCATTGGTTCATCATTTCAATTGATTATCTGTTTCAGAGAGAGAAAAAAAAATACTACCCCATTAAACAAAAAATAGAAAAACAAAAAGAAAAAAGAAAGAGAGTTTCTTTCTTTCAGGTCAAGAAGTTGTGTTATAATTTAATTTTGTCGGGCCTCGATTTAATATTTGCACCTGTTATTTATTGTTATATTATATTAAAATTTTATCCTGTTATTGTTATAAAGATATCTTATCCTTGATATAGAGTTATACTATTCTAATCATACTTAATACTTAAGTGAGTATTGAGTATATCCAATAATAGGGATTATAGAATATAAGCATCTAGAGTTCCTCGAACAATGTGATATTTTACGCCTATTGATCATTTAGTAGGCGCCAAGTACATTAGGAATTTCATATTTGATGACATTTTTTTAGTTAGGGATAGTAATAGGGATAGTTACTCTATATATTTATATATTAAAAATCAAAATTTTGAAATTGACAACGACCCTTCTTTTCTAAGTGAACCAAAAAATTCCTTTTATAGTTATCAGAATTCTAGTTACCTGAATAATGCATCGAAAGAGGATGATGGGAAGAGGATTGTAACATAAGAGAAGCAATGTGGTCAATATCTTTCAAATATACAATATAGATTCTAGCAATGTAATGGAGTTGGACTCTCATGTCGATATGAATGAATCATCTTTTTTGTGGAGATAAATCTTTGCCCGCNAATCCAATTTTAAAGATTTAGGTAAAGACTTCGAGTTTTGACTTAAAATGATCTTGTGCCCCTCAAAAAGTAGTAGTAATAATAATAATTATATTCAAATGATCTTTTGGTCTTCTTAAACTATAAAGACTCTCTAGAGTGCATCTTTACTGTGCTAGGATGTGTGCGTGTGTTTTTTTTTTAATTGACATTACCTAAACGTGTTATAGTGCGTTAGAGGGTACATCATAAATCTGTATATAAACATATATAGTATGCATTATATGTTGATGCTCTTGTCTTGATTTGGATCGCCTTTTTCTTTAATTGCCAAAAAAAAAGATGTTTCATCAACTTTTTTAAATCCATATTTTCATCATATATATGTATTTCTCCATATCAGTCAAGTTTATTTATTGCTCATCCTTCTCTTAACTTAGCAAAAAAAAAAAAAAACACATATACAATTTTAAAATATCAATTATTATTCCTTTTAATTAAAAAATACCTAATTTTCCTCAATACAAATGCAAGAAATAAAGAAAAAGAAATATTCACAGTAAGATTGATATTTTGTTTAATCTCTTTAATTTAGGAATAAATAGTCATTTCATACCAGGAGTAAATTTACTGTTAGTCTCGTTCTTTTTTAAATTTACTGTTAGTCTCGTTCTGTTTTAGACCATTTTTATTACTAAACAAATGCAACAATGCTCACAGAAACTTTTACAGGTTTAACTAAAACAAGTCATTTACAATCATCATGTGATTAATTTCTTTTTTTTTTTTTTAAAAAAAAGCTTTATAAAATGCAATAACTTTTTTTTCTGGTTATTAATTTATTTTAGTTTTTTATTACAAAACTCTCCCTAAACTCGTAACAATTCAGTAAAATTAACCTGAACTCAATTTTTTAGAGCAAAATCCTTTGAACTCGGAACAAATTAGAAAAATTAACCTTGAACCCAATTTTTTTAGTGAAGTTTCATAATATTAGTTTTGTTAAAAAAATAAAAAGATGTTTCTGTTAGTTTTTTTTTACTGTTAAGTCCTTATTCTCTTATTTGTAGTTTTTAGGTCTCCATTATTATATTTTTATTTCATGTTAATCACTTTTAATATTTTTTGTCCAAATCTGTTGTCAATTAGCACTTACCTAAAAAGTGCTCAACTCAGCAGGGATAAAATTAGAAACAAAGAAAAATTATTATTTAAAAAAATACAAAAAGAGTTGGGGTTATCGTTTTCATTCAAGACGGAGGTAAGAAATTGGAAAAATTTATTGGGTTCTAATATAAATCTTTTTTTTTTTTTGTCCAAGTATTCATATATCTAGAATCAAAATTTATAGAACTAACTATACTATTTTTCATCTTGTTTTTCCTTTAGTTACAGTTCTTTCAATGTTTTTTTTTTCCAAAAAAATCTCTCTTCTAAATATATGAATATTTGGATCAAAGTAGATTCAGATTGGAATCCAATAAAATTTTTTAGTTTCTTACCTCCGTCTTGAACGAAAACGAAAACCTCAACTTTTTTAATTTATTTTTTAAATAATAATTTCTCTTTGTTTCTAATTTTATCCATATTGAGATGAGCACTTTTTGGACAACTGCTAATTGACAGTAGTTTTGGATAAAAAAGATTAAAGCGGATTAATGTGAAATAAAAATATAATAATGAGGACCTAAAAGCCACAAATAAGAGAATAATGACTTAACAGTAAAAAAAAAAATAGAAACACTTTCTTTTTTCTTCTAACAAAACTAATATTTGTGGACTTTAGGGAGTTTTGTTCTAAAAAAATGAATTCAAAATTAATTTTACTAAATTGTTCTAAGTTTATAGAATTTTTCTCTAATTTTACTGAATTGTCCCAATTTAGTTTTTGTAATAAAAAATCATTTATTTTAAGGGCGCGTCTACAGTAGGAGCGCTCCTACGTAGGGCCCTGTCTATTCACCGTTGGATGGAAATCTGTATATAAATAGATTCTCCACAGATTCCCGTTATTCTCCACAGATTCCCATCCAAAGCATGACCCTACGTAGGGACGCCCCTACCGTAGCCCCTTATTTTAATTACTAGATTACTATTTTCATGTTTTTGCAACTCCCTAGTCCCTTGTCCCATGAAATATGAGTACAATGAAAGAATGGACAAGGCACCTCTGAATAGTTTATAAAAGCCGGCACCACACCGTAAGATGAGCGATTCTCTCTGATCTAAAATTCTGACTCTCTTATACATTACATACATAGATATATCCATATATTTAGTCACAGATATAAGTTTTGTAAAACCAATTGAATCTTTTTTTTTTATTTTTCTGCACTGATCGGTCTCTGTGGTGAAGATGGAGACTTTCCAGAAAATAAAGGTGGCCAATCCCATCGTCGAAATGGATGGTAACCCTTTTCAATTCTCACTCTCAATTCTCGTTTTATATTTTTAATTTACAGTATTTCATTATTTCTGCTGAAAATACCATAATAGTAAGTTGTAACGTGTATAATATCAGGCTTAAGAGTTCTTGTATAGCCCAATTCATAACTCGTTCTATTGCTCTGTATAGTTTCACATAAAGAAGGTCAAATTCATTAGAACCAGCATTTTGGGTCTACAGAATGGAGTGAATAAGATTATACCGTCTTCAAAACTAGATTTTGAAACACACCCAGAACTTTTTTTTCATTAGACGGGATTTTATCCTTGTTAGCATACATTACAACAATTACAAGTGTTTACTAATTCGGTCGTAATGGGAATGGAAATAAGAAAACTGCGTCCATTTCTCATCCATTCGTGTGTTTATTTATACGTTTAGGACACAAATTTTGGTGAATCCCTCTCATTTTGTTGGTAAGATTGAAATTTGATGAGACAGTGAAACTTAATAGCAGACTATTCTTCCAATTGAAAATCTTTTAGAGTTCAATTCATTTGGGCTGTGCACCAGCTTAATCGAACATTTTTTTTTTTTCTCAAAATTTTAACAACTGTACGTAATATGTTGGTTTTTTAAGTAATTGGAAATGACTGCACTTGTTAAATGTTTTCCTTAACCATACAGTTTTATTGTTCAGAACTTTTAGTTTGTGAATGTGACTACTTGAGTGAGCTGTAAAATTTTATACCATGGAGAGGTCCATCATTGCATTTGTCCATAATTTCAATATGCATCAGTTTTTTTAGACGATTGCATGTTGCATGATATCAGGAGCACAAAACAGAACTTCATAAATAGTAGTGGAAAAATTTACGTGCATTTCTGCTCCTTCTCTTGTTCTTCTTAAGTTTTAGTTGAAGAACTGATCAGATCTTTCAACATATTTTTCTCTATGTCTGAACACGAGTCCTCACTTCTATGACACAGGAGATGAAATGACCCGTGTCTTTTGGAAATCAATAAAAGATAAGGTATTTATGTTTTTTGTGACATCCCCATATGATCTTTTGGCAACGTTTGATTTTTCACAGCTTGGTGTTCCACACCTATAATATCATTATGTCCTATATCCTCTTTTGATGTTGCACAGCTTATTTTTCCATTTCTGGAGTTGGATATCAAGTACTTTGACCTTGGTCTCCCAAACCGCGATGCTACCAATGATAGAGTCACAATTGAAAGTGCTGAAGCTACTCTTAAGTATGTTTTTATAGCTTTTAGCCTTCTACCTACTTTCTTAATATCAGATATCTTTGAAGAGTAAGTAATGGCCTTTTCTGGTAATTGTAATAGTTTTTCTTTCTCATACAGTTGAGTGTTCCTGGTTATCTTTCATTTCTATTCTGTTAATAACGACAAATAATTTTGCTCAAATGAAATGAGGCTTTTTCTTATCCTAGGAACCACTTGTTTACCTTCATCCCCAGAAACCCCGCCCTCCCCGAAAAAAAAAAAAAAGAAAGAGAAAAGAAAAGAAAAATTGGAAACAGAAAAAAGAAAAATTGGAAACAGAACTACTTGATTTTAGATACTGTATGAGTTTTTCACAAGGATAAAAGTAAATAAATACATAAATTGCTTTGTGTGTTGCTTTCATATATGTTTGCTATCCAACTTGCAGTATGCTTTTCTCTACTCATAATGGACTTGTTCAGCCGATGTCTTTTCTTCATCTTATGTAGATATTGTATTGTTTTAGTTTTTATATTAATCTTACGTAAAATGTTGTGCCTATTTATTTGCTTTGTGTGACATAGTTCTATTATTTTGTCACTGTAGGTACAATGTAGCAATTAAATGTGCAACTATAACTCCAGGTTTGCATTCCTAACCTAAGTGGAACCATGAAAATGTTTTACTTGGTTTAAAAACTGTTTAGCATCCTTATCTAATGGTACTTGAACGACACTGTTGTTTTGATAGATGAAACACGTGTGAAGGAGTTTAACTTGAAACAAATGTGGAGGAGTCCAAACGGGACAATACGGAACATTTTAAATGGTGATTGGAATTTCGCTGATGCCTGATGGTTAATTATTTACTGTTAGTTTTCTGCATATTGAACTGATTGCAGGTAGCATATGCTTTTTCTATGTACATCAGGTACTGTTTTTAGAGAACCAATTATCTGCCGAAGCATTCCTCGACTTGTCTCTGGCATGTGATGTTTTCTTTTCATTGAAGTTCTCCTTTTATCATACAGCCAGGGCCAAATTTTTTTATTTTTATTTTCTTTCTTTATTGTTTATTTTATTTTATTCTTTTCAGGCTGGACGAAACCAATATGCATTGGAAGGCATGCTTTCGGTGATCAATACCGAGCAACTGATACAATTATTGACGGACCTGGAAAACTTAAATTGATTTATGGTAAATTTGTGTAAAAAGATCTGAATGC
This sequence comes from Trema orientale, assembly GCA_002914845.1. Lineage (NCBI taxonomy): Eukaryota > Viridiplantae > Streptophyta > Magnoliopsida > Rosales > Cannabaceae > Trema > Trema orientale. The sequence goes on from JXTC01000234.1 coordinate 358,615, forward strand.
AGATTGCTAAGTTCACTTCTTACGGGGACTCAGTTGCTGCCAAGAATATGAAATGTTGCTATTTTTTTAAAGTACATTTTTTCTAACCATCATATATTAATAACTATCAAGTGTAATCACAAATTGTAGAACCTGATGGAATTGAAAAGAAAATGGAGATCGAAGTTTTCAGGTTTACTGGTGCAGGAGGTGTAGCTTTGTCCATGTATAACACTGATGAGGTGTCAACTTCTTCTTCTTCTCCTCCCTCCCCCCTCTTCTGTTACGGAGGGAAGGTGAACTTTAATAATTTGCTAGAGGTCTTCTAGATTTAAATTTTAATGTTTTCAAATGGAAAACAGTCTATCCGTGCTTTTGCTAAGGCTTCAATGAACACTGCCCACCAGAAAAAGTGGCCACTTTACCTTAGCACTAAGAATACTATTCTGAAGAAATATGATGGAAGGTACACTTTTTTAATATTTTATTATTATTATTATTATTATTATTATGTGACTATTATTTCTTATATATTTTGTTTCTTATTAAATTAGACCATAGACCACCATTGATGGAGCAGTTTAAGAACATTTGTTGTCCTCTTCTTACTTCCTCTTCTTTTTTTGACTTTTTTGAAGATTCAAGGACATTTTCCAGGAAGTATATGAAACTGAATGGAGATCTAAGTTTGAAGCTGCAGGAATATGGTGAGATACCCTTGCAACCATGCTGGTACTGCATTATTACGCAGTTTGATTAATTTTCACTGATAATATGGCTGCACAATGTAGGTATGAACACCGTCTCATTGATGACATGGTTGCTTATGCTCTTAAAAGTGAAGGTGGTTATGTATGGGCATGCAAAAATTATGATGGTGATGTACAGAGTGACTTCTTAGCCCAAGGTCTGTATCAATTGTGGTAAAGCCTCTGGTTCATATTTATCTTTCGTAGTTTTGTTTCCGATTCTTTTGGAGTTGAAGGAAAAATGTGCTTTGGAGAATCTTTACTAAGGTGTCTGACTATCAAATTTTGCTTTTTATCACAAGAAATCTCATGGATAGTCTCTCTCCATGGTACAGGTTTTGGATCTTTGGGGCTGATGACATCAGTACTGGTATATTTGATCTTCACTTCTGTATCTAGACTGCAATTTTCACTTTACATATATATATATATATATATATATATATATTTATATACGAGAAGTATGATTTGCATCCCAGGTGTGCCCAGATGGGAAGACGATTGAAGCAGAGGCAGCCCATGGCACAGTTACTCGCCATTTCCGTGTTCACCAAAAAGGAGGGGAAACAAGCACGAACAGCATAGCATCAATTTTTGCTTGGGCACGAGGGCTTGCTCATAGGTATCAGATCAACATGCTTTCATTATTATTTCTAGTTTTCATGCCAAAATAGTGCACTTCTAATTGGGTAAAAACAAGAATTTCAGTACGCTGGAGTACTACAAGGTTTCTACTTATCCAAGGAATCTATCTTTCTTGGCTTTTGTATTTTAGAGATAAGCTGTGGTTAGAGGTCTCCTGTAACTTGACCAATAATTGCTCTTATTGTTTGGGATCTCATGCAAACACTTGAAAATCCAATTCATCAGGGCAAAGTTGGATGGTAACGCCAGACTGTTGGATTTTACTGACAAACTCGAAGCTGCATGTGTTGGAACTGTTGAATCCGGGAAGATGACCAAGGATCTTGCGCTTCTTATTTATGGACCTAAGTACGTACTGTTGGAAGAAATTTTCTTTGCAAATCCCGAGAAATGCTTTCCATGTATGATGAAAAACGGAAATTTCTTGTTCTTTGTAGGGTTACCAGGTCTAAGTATCTAAATACAGAAGAATTCATTGATGCTGTAGCGGAGGAGCTCAGATTTCGATTGTTTAGCAAGGCAAAGTTGTAAGCTCTTGGCCACTGACTTAGAATTGTTCTTGACAAGATGCTTTATGCTACAGTTGGTTGAGCTTCTCGTGGGGCATCAACTTCAAAACCTCTTCAATCAATAAATCTGCTACATGGCTGTCTGGCTGGGATGGGTGCAGGGGTATATTTTTCTTTGAAAAGAACTATAATGTTGTACAATAGTTGAAAAGTTGTACTTATCATTATTTGGTGGTAACCGTTACTAGCGTTGGAGCCAAGAGAACGCAAATGTTCTTCATGAGCTGTTAATCAGTGTGAAACCCACTTGGGTCACTTAACCGATGAACGACTCTGCTTGGACACTCACCGAGTGTCCCTTGCGCTTATTTTTGAGCCAATTAGTGAAACCTGTACTTTTCTGTGGAGAATATTATTAAATCACAAAGCCATGGTGATGATAATTACCTGTGATATAACTATGTAGTTTTATATCAAGTTTGATATCATGATTAATCTCTGGTACAAGGGCAAATGATGAATCTGATAGATGTTTTATTATCTTATTCTTTTTTTTTTTTGAAGAATTTATTATCTTATTCTGATTAAATAAAGAACATAAAGAAAATGGGTTGAGCTGCAAATTGATGCATAAACATCTGATAGTAAGAATTGCAAAGAATGGTTCGGGCATTATCATTCTAAGTGCTGCTGTTTGGGTCTGCGCAGAAAAAATTTCAGAAATTTCATTAAATATGTTCAAAATGAGGCCCAATTACCAGCATATGATTCTCCCAATAAAAGTTCAAAAAATATGACCATGGTCGTCGAGGCAACCTAGCGAAAGTCAAGATTTCAAACCTAGCAAAGGTAAAATTCGGTTCTTCTCGTTTTTTGAAAAATTAAGAAATCTAGGGTTCTTATTTACAGATAATGCATAGAATCTGTTCCTCGAAATTCAGGATTTTAATGAGAAATCAAGACTCAACAGTAAGGATTGGGAAACAAGGGTTTTTGATAAGAGGGTTTTCGATCCAGTCGATTAAATTCTATGAGTCTTGATTAGTGTTCGAGGGTTATTTGATGCTTAAACTGGTTTATAGTGGCTAAGATTTCAATTATATTCGATAGTATTTCGATTAGAATCGATGATTTAGCAATAGAAATAATTTTACAAATAATTCCATTGAATTTGATTGTAGTTCGATGCTTTGAGCAAATAATTCGATGTATTTTGATGTTATTTGATTGTTGTTTGATGCATTTTATATATGCATATAATTCTGTCTATTTCGATGGTTTTTGATTGATTTTTTAATTTGTTATTCTATTCTGTTCGATGATATTTCCATGCCTATTTGTTCGATATTATTCGATGTTTTTTTATATATGCATATAATTCTAGTTATTTCAATGCTCTTCGATTTTGTTTGATGCCTGTTCGATGGTGTTTCCTGCAGTTATAAAATGTTAAAATAGAATTCGAAGCTATTCGATGCAATTTCGGTTTACATTCGAAGATATGTTTACCTAGTTTCGATATTTTTCGATTAAATTCGACATCATTTCGATGGTTTTTCAATAACTTTGCTTGTTGGAAACTCTAATTGGAATTTTTTACTATTTCAGATGTCGAAGTTTAATTGTACCATTTGAGCAATACTACTTTGCGAGGGTTACATTTTGTGCTAGCCCAGTGATATAGAAAATCAAGGACCATTTTGAGAAGTTGGACTTGATGGAAAGGGCAAAAAAGTATAATTTCAAACAGTTTTTTGAGGCACATCTACTACAGTTTCTGGAGTGCTTACTCATCAGCTTCTACTTAGGAAAGTGGAGTCTTCAGATGATATGAGGGAGATCCATTTTGATATTGGTGGCAAACTCATTAGATTTGGAGTTGGCGAGTTTGCTGGGTTGAATTTTGAAAAATACCAAGATATTGCTAAGTTAAAGACCATGAGTGAAAGTCGAAGGCTTGTGGAGAAATACATTAATAATTTGGTGATTATCAGGAGTGGGGATTTAGAGGTTACATTCCTCAATTGTGGGGACGTAGAAGATGCCTAGAAGTTTGGCTTATGCTATTTTGTAGATAGCTTGTTACTTATAGGAGAGGCTAGTAAAAGGAAAGATTTAGACATTCTTTCTTATGTTGAGAATGAGGAGGAATTCTTCCAATATCTTTGGGGTCATGAATCTTTTCACAAGACTATAGCCGGTATTAAGAAATATATGCAACATTACATATCATTAGAAATACCATGTCGCTCCGTAAACGACGTGGATTTATTGTTCTAGAGTAGTGCCGTATTCATCTTGTATTATTTGAGATTTTAGAAGGTGTGGATCAAGAAATTGACATTATAAACTCTGTCATTTTAGTAATGCATTATTATGGACATTGGAAATATATGCTTGTTGATAGGGAAACCACAACTCTATTATATATATAAGTGAATACTATCTTGAGGTACCAGATCTAAAAAGACAAAATTTACCGTATTTTTCAATTTTTTTTTCTTCTAAAATGCCGTATAAGGCCTAATTTTTGCTTAGACTAATGATCTTAATTATATGTTAGCAAATTAATTAAGCAGTGGTACTAACAAAATATAATCTTCCATGCTGATGATGATGTACGTACAGCTGAGCTATTGGGTTTTGACGACTATATTCCACCCTATGCAACCGCTCGTGGCCAAGAAGTACTCGGAGAGGAGTCCAATTTTGCATCTGCTGCTGCTAGCATTAGAGAGGAGACCGGTCGTCAACTGGTGATTTTCACATAACACAATTCCTTAATTCTATAATTAACTCAATTTAGTTATAATCCAAATAATAAACCTCTGAATTTGGATTTTGTTTTAAAATCGGTACTCTCAATTATTAAACACAACATGTCAAAATCAGTAGGCTAAAATGCAAATTACCCTTTAAAAAAAAGTTAAATTTATCTGGTATATTGTGTTTGGAAACATAGGTGAATATTCATTAATCTTAATTTAGTAAAAATTTGTCAAGGGTAACGTTTTGAAATATTTTTCCCAAATTTTTATTGCCTAAAGGAAAATTTGATACAAAATCCAAATTCAAGAGTTTGGACTGTAATTTTCTAAAACATAGTATTAGGTAATTGTCTTGTATATATTTGAATAGAATAAAACGTAGGACACTTAGAATATTCCAATTGTACATCTTGATTAATTTGCAATGTTTATGTGTTAATATTAAAAGTGTTATTTAAAAAAAAATTGTGCAGGGAGGTCGGATCAGTTTTAGTGGACAGGTACAGAATTACCGAAACACAGTGTCGCAGGTGGTAGTTTTGTTAGGATGTGAGAACCAAGCAGCCGATTATCTGAGCAAATCCATATTCTCAATTGGATTAAGCAGCTACGATTTCCTCAACAACTATTTCATGCCTCAGTTTTACTCCACTAGTAATCGTTACACGCCTGATGAATATGCCGATGTTCTTATTCAAGATCATGCTCAGCAATTAAGGGTCAGTCTCCGACTAGCTTCTCTCATACACCATTATTATTATTATTTTTTTTCTTTTTGGAGAACTAGATCTTATGTGGTTATTTGATATATTTAACGGTATTTAGGTGGTTGACTTGTACTAATTGGTCGTTTACTGTGTGAGTACCATAAATTATTTGGTGGACGACTTGTATTAGTTTGACAAAGTCACTCACCACGTGATCTAACAGTCATTTCTCCATTAAATGACCACAAAATTAAAATTAATTCATATTAGCTTGACCCCAAAAAAAATTAAAAGTTCATATGTTTGAATTTTCTCATTCTTTTTGCAGTACTCCCCTAAATTCTCTATGTTAATCTTGCCATTTATAATAGATGAGTTATTATACATTGATGAGTCTGGTTGAAGATCATGCATCAATCCCTTCTACTTGGAAAAAGAAAACTCATCCCTGAGTTTTGGAGCTGCTCTAGTTATAAAAACTACAAAATGATTTACCGCAAGCGCATGGGTCGTTTACAAGCAATATAGAAAGAGTAAAGTATCGAACCCGCGGGAATTAGGTGTTAAAAATAATTTGTAATCACAAATTATCAAGTAATACTAATTTTCCGCACACATTATTTTTCAAAATCAAAGTTTAACTAAAGAATAAACGATAATGTTCTCTGGTCTACTCTCAAAAGCCAGGCCGAGGAACGGCGTCGCTTAAACGTCCATTTGTAAATATTATTGAACATGGCTAAATAGTTATTAAGAAAAGAAAAAAAAAAATACAATAAACTGATTCTATATGAACAAGACCCTAAGGAGCAATCATCCAACGAACTGAACATTTATCACAGCACCTAAACCTGGAGTGGGAGGAAAAACAAATGCCCTATACAAACTTATTTACCAATACCGAAACCAATGTGATTAAAATAGAACCTGCAATGTTAATGTTTTCTCAAAATAGTTTAACTTACGACCCAGCTTTTCCAGAATTCTACTATGATACTTATCTATTAGAATTTCCGTATTTTCTGTTTATATTGAATTATTAAAGAGATTAATTTTCTTTGAATGTTATGGCACACATAAAAAAAAATCAAGAGGCATGATTCCATAAATTATCAGTAAAATTAGAGTGAAACGGTAGCTCAGGGAGCTATAAACCCTAAAGTGGTAGAGTTAGGATTTTGAGTGGTGATTAATTGGCAAATTATCTAACTCGTTAGATGTTTTGAAATGAAAGAAAATGGATTTTGAAAGTTGGTTTTCGAAAAAATGGCAATTGGACATAACACCTTTTCCTTAAGACATTGGAATTTTTTTGATTCAAGGCTATAGATGTGTTAAGAATATAATACGGCTCTAGTGGTTTGAATTTGATGAAATTCAGAGATAATAATTGGAGAGCTAGCAATCTAGAAGCAACTAGAGAATGCTTCAGTGGACAGCTTGCATAAGGGGTAAGGTATTAGAATTTTAGTAGAGAAAGAAGAAAAAAAAAGTTTAGGCAATGGTGACGAGTGGTAAAAGCTAGTAGGCAACTGTTAAAAGAATGGCTATTTGGCATTATTAAAAATCCAAAATAGAGCTGAAGCCATCCATTTTTGTGCAGCTAAGAAGTTAAAAAACAAAGGCTTGGTCATTTTCTCATTTGCAAGCATTTGCTCTTCAAGATTCATAACTCCTCCCATTTTTCTCTCTTTTCTTTCTCTCAACCAAACCAAAAACCAGCTACTAAATCTTGATCTTCTTTCATATAATCTTCAATATTTTTATATAAAAATAAATCCTTAGAGCAAGTAGTTCAATATATATGAGAACTAGAGCCATCCAAGGAGTGTAGGCAAGACATGCAAGCATAGTTTTCAAATGATCTAAAGTGAGTTCTTGAATTATTTTTAAGAGTTAAGTTTGAATATGAATCTTAAAGACTTGTGGTGATGATTTACTCTTATTTATGATGAAGTGCCATAGTATAAGAGGGTTGAAGAGTTGAGGTGATTATCTTGTGGTGGTGGTGGAAGAAACCACAATGGTAAAGATAATAAAATCTGTAATTTTTGATGATCATAGTTATTATTTGAGGCTATAAGCCATAGTTTGTAATAAGTATGGGTGAGTATAGTGTTGGCGATTATTTTGATGATTGGTGATGTCTAATATGTGTTAGAGGCCATGCATATAAGGTATGAGATAGAAAATGACAAAATAAGTTAAGCTGGTAAATACTAAAGCTTGAAAATAGCCTAAACTACAATCTGTCCGTGGATTAAATAGAAAAATCTGAATTAAATGGAAAAATCTGAAATGATGTGATGATTTTTAGAATAATTTCTAGCCCAGATTCGAAGTAAATTTCGTGTAGATATTTTTAGAGTCAAGAAATGTGTTGATACGATTTTTAACGATCGATTTATGCCCCCGAAAAGATACAAACGTCAATCTGTCTTTTTAAGTTTTGGCCGCAAACAGTAATATATTTTTATCTTAAAACCTATATAAATGGTTTAAGTCGGTTTTGAAATTTGGTAGACTTGTAGTAAACTGAATAAGCTTTAAAAGTTGGAGTCACTTGTATTTTTGTGATAATTATTAAGTGAGTGGTGACTTTTGCAATATAGGAACTGGACCTGCCCAACAAGACAAATGACAGTTTGTGTAATTTTGTAAATGGCAGTACATTTTCATGCAAAATAAGGCCCAATGATATTTTTCTAAAATAGTAGACTGTTCAGTCTTTATAACATGGTAATGTTTAGCCCAATAGCTTTTGTAACTAAAACGACTCAAAAATAACAAAAATGAAATGCAGAAATATGAAGCTCAAAGACTATTGGAGTTTCAAATAAAAACAAAGAGAACAAAGCACGTGATGGGAAGTAAATATTACTAAAAACATATAGTAGAAGCAAGACAAACACAAAACCTTACAAGACAAATGACTAAGCATGAAAAAGCAAATGACCAAAATAATTTTAGAGACCCATTTGTAAATTGAAACCTCTAGAGAAAGTCATATAAAAAGTAAATAAAATTCCTTGTATCCATAAGGATTTCTATCAGCGCTCAACTCAGCAGTGCTACTGGCAAAGATAATCCTTCCTCACATTGGTGCCCTGAGAAGCCATAATGATGCCACCATGGGAATGTGGCAAACTCTATCAAAGATATTCAGATGACCTGAATTCTAAAACCAGCCAGTGCAATTTCTAAATAATTTTTCTGAATAAGATTTAAAATGCATCTCACTTCACATATGACCCGAATTCTAAAACCAACCAATGCAATATTCTAAATACCTTTTTCAAACAAGATATGAAATGCCTCTCACTTCCCAGCAAAAAATGACAAAAGATCTCTGTTCCGTTCAGATAATTATGATAATTTTTCTGCATAAGATATAAAATGCATCTCACTTCACATATGACCCGAATTCTAAAACCAACCAATGCAATATTCTAAATACCTTTTTCGAATAAGATATGAAATGCTTCTCACTTCCCAGCAAAAAAAGTCAAAAGGTCTTATTTCCCTTTTAGAGAATTATGTAAGACTTGATTAAAATATAATAAAATGATAAAAAAGAAGCAACATTCAGATTGAAAAAGATATGGAGTTTGACAGGTTCACTAAAGATTAAATTCAAAATAGCATTGTGTTGAACATCATGACAGACTACTTAAACTTGTGCCACCATTCATTTTTTTTTTCCATCATAGTTCATTTCAACTATGAGGTTACTTTAATGATAGTTCTTAGTAATGCAAAATGAGTGACCTGTTCTACTTTCCTATGAGATAAAGATATTTGGTGGATTTCCTTTAGACAGGTTAAAAAAAAGTGTTTTTGTCAGAGTGAAATAACACAATGATTCTTCTTAGAGTTCAGGAGATATTTACCTGATCAAGATATCAACAGCTCTCATCGATACAAAAAGGTAAACCTTTTGAGTCGTCTCACTTCACATATGACCCGAACCAACCAATGCAATATTCTAAATACCTTTTTCGAATAAGATATAAAATACTTTTCATTTCCTGGCAAAAAAGGACAAAAGGTCTTATTTCCCTTCCAGACAATTTTGTAAGACTTGATGACAATATAATAAAATGATAAAAAAGAAGGAACATTCAGATTGAAAAAGATGTGTTTTACAGGTTCACTAAAGATTTGATTTCAAAAAAATATTGTGTTGAACATCATGAAAGACTACTTAAAATTGTGCCATCATTCTTTTTTTTTTTTTTCTTTCTTCATCATAGTTCATTTCAACTATGAGGTTACTTTAATGATAGTTCTTAGTAATTCAAAACGAATGACCTATTCTATTTTCCTATGAGAGAAAGACTATTTAGTGGATTTCCTTTACACAGGTTAAAAAAACAAAAAGTGTTCTTGTTAGAGTGAAATAACACAGTGATTCTTCTGAGAGTTTAGGAGATATTTACCTGATCAAGATATCAACAGCTTTCACCGATACAGAACAGTAAACCTTTTGAGCTTTTCCATTTCCACCACCTTCCCTTTCTTCAACTTCATCAATCAACATATGCCATCCAAAGAAAAGGATTACTAAATGCTGGAGCAAGTTATCAGATTCTTGAACAAGATGAATTCAACGATTAGATAGATCTTTAAGAAATCAAAATGGCAAAAAAAAATTTCATATCAGATGGGGAACACACTTAACCATTAGATTCAGGATGTCTGTTGCACGACGATACCAACTTTGCTTCTGATTTTCATAGTTTTGACAGGTAGCAAATATATGTGAATTTCAAGTCTGCAATAGCTTCTAATTGAGCCTAATTAAGCGGACCTTGTGCTTTTCTTATCTTCTTCTGATGAAACTTAGCTTCTAATTGAGCCGAATTAAGCGGACATTGTTCTTTTCTGATGGAACTATTAGTGTTTTATAACCATCAAGTATCTCCGTGCAAAATTTAAGATAACTTACCTCACCCATGTTAGCACACTTGTGAAGATCATGACTAACTTCAGTTGAAACTAAGAAGCATATGGTCATACATGTTTTTTTTCTTTTTTTCACATAAAAAGAGTGTACAGCAAGTCATTGTTCATGTTCCTCGATAGTGCTTCCAAGTCATTGTTCAGGAAATGATGGTCATCTTGTATTGGTACCAGCAAAAACTTGTCTTCCAGAATCCTTGCTACTATGACCAACTTCAACCAATTCCCCGAAAAATATAATATAACACTGAAAGAATGCAAAAATGCTAATCAATTGATGATAACTACCATGCTTCTCCCTTCAAACATTTTAAATCGTTCAGTCGAGACACAATGGAATAATTTTACCAGTCTAATCTCATTCACCATCATAACGTGGGTGAAACTTCCAATATACCATGTAACAACACAACTGTCTTTCTGGGATGAATTACCATCTTTCTGCAACAAAAAACGAAGTCCTAAATCTTTTCCTTTGCATTTTCAAGACAACCAGGTAGTGCAGATATAATTATTCTATCGCAATAACTTACCAAGATCCAATCAAGTATGTCCTTGGTAAATGTTACTTTCAACTTCTTTAACAATTATGTCGACTACCCGGTGACGCAGTAAGTAGTGTCAAGGAATCTACTTCAATAAAGTAAGTAGAATGAAATCATAATACTTCAACAAAGTAAGTAGAATGAAATCATAATACTTCTTGACATCCATGGTAATTTGTCAGAGACTTCGTTTAATAATGTTTAAATCTGCATTAGTAAAGGATGAAATTTCATTTTTATACACCTCAAACATCATCAGCATGAATTAGTGTCAAGGAAGTCAGGTATGAGCACACAAGAAAAATTATAATCTAGAATTTCCACAATAAGAACCATAGAGAAATACAACAGAACATTACTTAGTTAATTACGTATGAGACTACTCATCATTTATTTTTACTTCGAACATTTTCCTGTGAGGAGAATGGGGACAGAAGAATATAAGAAACCACAGAATTAATCATGAAGCTGAAACCAGTTTATATAAAACACGCACCAAAATATCATTTTTAGTTCAACTTTTTGATCTCGAAAACTATCACATGCAAAAAAAAATATACTATATGTATAAGAAACGATTATTTGCAATAACCTTTTCTCATTTTTTCCAACCAAAAGAGCACTCAGAATAAGGTTGAAAAGATTCATAACATTCAATTACAACATATTTCATGTATTCATCTGCACATATACGCTTCCAGAGATCCACATCTATAGATTTAAATTGAGCTATTAGGATCTGTAGGGTGCCATATTTAATGCACTCACCATAGAAAGAAACAAAAATGTTTAAGCTTGAATCTTGATTTACAAAGACTCGGGAGCACAGAAATTAAGCTATGTTAATTAAGGAGAGTCTTGAAATAAAGCTAGTAAAGACTTAAATGAGAAAGAGAAGCTGCATCTGGAAGAAAAAAAAAATCAAATAACTGTTAGAGCGATTAAATGAGAACAAGAAAGAAAATAAATGAGATAAAAGGAAAAAAAATGAAAATCCCAAAATAAAAAGAGATGCAAAGATATGAAGCTCAAAAGACAATTAGAGTTTTGAAACCAGGTCTGGAAGAGAGAAAGAAACACTACAGAACCGTAATTCTTTTTATTAAAAATCAATTACTACAGGGTACAAAATGATTCTTATTTAAAGACACTGAACCGGGAATAAAATTTCTTAGAATCAGGTCAATAAAACAGAAAAATAAACTCCTAAATAACATCCCTATAAAATAGGGATTATTATTTGAAAACTTAAAAGAAAAGATCAACTAACAGATTAGCTGGCTGAAATCTCAGCTGAAGAATATTCAAATGAGTTTCAGATTTTAACACTCCCCCTCAAGCTGAGTGATAGATATCGTACATCCTCAGCTTGTTCAACAATTTTTCAAACACCTGTCTACCTAGACTTTTTGTAAGGAGATCAGCAGCTTGTTCAGAAGACGTAACATGTGAGATGCAAATAGTTCCATCTTCGATCTTCTCCTTCAGGAAATGACGATCAACTTCAACGTGCTTGGTTCGGTCATGATGGACAGGATTATGAGCTATGCTGATTACTGCCTTATTATCACAAAATAGCTTCATTGGCTGGTTTCCTGATATGTCAAGTTCTTCTAACAGTAGCTTCAACCATATTAACTCACATACTCCATTGGCTAAGGCTCGAAGTTCAGCTTCTGCACTACTTCTAGCAACAACAGACTGCTTCTTGCTTCTCCAGCTTCTGCACTACTTCTAGCAACAACAGACTGCTTCTTGCTTCTCCATGTTACTAGATTTCCCCAAACAAAAGTACAATACCCTGAAGTAGATCTTCTATCTATAACTGATCTAGCCCAATCAGCATCCGTGCAAGCTTCAATGCTTCTCACATCTCCTTTCTTGAAGAACAACCCTTTTCCAGGACAACTTTTTAGATACTTCAGAATACGATGCACAGCTTTTATATGTTCTTCGTATGGTGTATGCATGAACTGACTTACTACACTAACTGCAAAAGCAATGTCAGGTCGAGTATGTGAAAGATATATTAGCCTTCCTACAAGACATTGGTATCTTCCTTTGTCTATGGGTATACCTGTCCTTTGGTCTCTAATTTTCACTGTCTATGGGTATACCTGTTCTTTGGTCTCTAATTTTCACTGTCTATGGGTATACCTGTTCTTTGGTCTCTAATTTTCACATTAGGATCCATCGGAGTATCAACTGGTTTACAACCCAGCAAACCTGTTTCTTCTAGCAAGTCTAGAGTATATTTCCTCTGTGATACAGATATTCCCATTCTATTCCTTGCAATTTCCATACCAAGAAAATATCTGAGAGTCCCCAAATCCTTGATTTCAAAGTCAATGGCTAGTTTCTTCTTAAGTCTCACCATCTCAGCAGAGTCATTTCCGGTCAAAATGATATCATCTACATAGACAATAAGTATAGTTACCTTACCCCCCATGTGTTTGTAGAATAGTGTATGGTCTGAATGGGCTTGCAAGTATCCTTGAAGAATAATTGCCCTGGTAAATCTGTCAAACCAAGCTCTAGGAGACTGTTTGAGACCGTAGAGAGATTTTTTCAATTTGCATATTTGACCACCTTTGTCTTTCTCCTTGAATCCTGGAGGAAGATCCATATAGACTTCTTCTACAAGCTCTCCGTTAAGAAATGCATTCTTGACATCTAGCTGTTGGAGTTGCCAGTCTAAGTTTGCAGCAAGGGAGAGAAGAACATGAATGGTATTCATCTTAGCAACTGGAGCAAATGTCTCTTGGTAGTCAATCCCATATGTCTGTGTGAATCCTTTGGCAACGAGTCTCGCCTTGTAGCGTTCAACAGACCCATCTGACCGGTATTTTGTGGTAAACACCCATTTACAACCAACAGAGGATACTCCATGAGGTTTTTTCACAACCTCCCAAGTCTCATTCTTCTCAAGAGCTTTCATTTCATCAATCACCGCTTCTCTCCACTTTGGGTGCTGCATGGCTTCCTCAATGGTTTCAGGAATCTCATTATTTGCCAGATTAGTGATAAAGGCTTGCAAGGATGGCGACAAGTGATTATAAGAGACAAAATTAGCTATAGGATGTTGTGTGCAAGATCTCACACCCTTTCTTAAAGCTATAGGAAGCTCAAGATCACTAAATTGAGAAGGATTAGGTACCATACCTGAACTCGGGGCAGATGTGTGACCGTGTTCGATCGGCACAGGTAGGTTTTCTACCATTTGAGTTGTTTTTCGGCGTGAATAAACACGAAGTTCAGGTTGTGGTTGCGTGTTTTTCCCTTGTTGTGTGTCTCCCCCTCGATCGGATTGCTCACTATTATGTGCAGGTATCGTTGGCAGATTAGGTACAGATTTATTCTGGGGTTCGGGAAGATTTTGTTGAACTGAAGATGATGGAGAAAGGTCCAAACTAATAGGAAGAGACCAAAAATTTTGTTCTTCGTTCGATATTCTCCCTCTGAAGATAATTTTTGGGATAAAAGGGTTTATTTTCAAAAAATGTTACATCCATTGACACAAAATATTTTTGTTTTTCTGGAGAATAACACTTATACCCTTCTTGTGTTGCTGCATATCCCAAAAAAATGCATTTTATTGCTCTTGGCTCAAGTTTATTTCTGTTGTGTTCATGAACATGCACAAAAGCAGTACAACCAAAAACTTTTAGTGGGAGAGAAGTGAAAGATCGAGTGTAAGGAAAAATATTTGTGAAGGTGTCCAATGGAGACTGAAATTGAAGAACATTTGAGGGCATTCGATTTATTAGATAACATGCTGTAAGGACCGCATCCCCCCAAAAATGTTTTGGTGTATTGTTGGTGAACATAATTGATCGAGCGACTTCTAGAAGGTGACGGTTTTTTCTTTCGGTAATTCCATTTTGTTGTGGTGTGTTGGTACAAGTGCTTTGGTGAATGATCCCATGTTGTGATAAGTACCCCCCAAGAATGGAATTGAAATATTCTTTTCCATTATCAGTATAAAGAATTTGGATATTGGAATTATATTGATTTTTAATCATGGAATGGAAATTTTTAAACACTTGTTCAGCGTCAGATTTTTCTTTAAGCAAATACAACCAACACACACGAGTATGATCATCAATGAAGGTTATAAACCAATTTTTGCCATAATGATTATGAATTCTAGAAGGTACCCAAATATCACTATGAACCAAAGAAAAAGGCCTAGAAGCTTTATATGGTTTTGAGCGAAACACAACTCTTTGATGTTTAGCAAACTGACAAATTTCGCACTGAAAAATATCTTTATTTCTAAACAAGGAAGGAAATAAATGTTTTAAATAAGAAAAGCTTGGATGACCTAATCGACGATGCCATAACATAACTTCTTCTTCTCTAGGGGATTCACGGTTCACAATAAGAACTTGTTTATTCACTCCGTTATTCTTCTCAAAGTAGTATAGCCCTCCGGCTTCTCTCGCACTGCCAATCTTCTTCCTCGAGTTCCGGTCCTGAAATTCACACGTGGTTTGTGAGAAAAAAACCAAACAATTGTTATCACGTGTTATTTTACTCACTGACAAAAGGTTGTAGGATAGCTTTG
>JXTC01000234.1:375997-395824 GCA_002914845.1 Trema orientale
TATTTAATATATTTTGAAAATGTTATATTATTTTAGATAAATAAGAACGTGGAGTATGACCATGGTAGTGGACTCTCATTTTTAGGTTTGTTATTCTTAGAGTTTGGTATTTAATATATTTTGAAAATGTTATATTATTTTAGATAAATAAGAACGTGGAGTATGACCATGGTAGTGGACTCCATATTTTTAGGAGATATTTGTTGTATTTATTTATATTGTAAATTTTTCTCGCTCTTGAATCCCGCTTGATATTCTTGTTATCACGCCAATTTGTTGGTCTCCTATGGAGTTTCCAGCATGTATCTCGGGTGTGATTTGTCCTTTGACAATGATCACACCAGATATTACCACGTTTTGGTACTCTTGTATCATTTTGAGACATATTTTCTTGTCCACGGGAAAAATCAGGCCGGCGAACAGCAAGAGCAAAAGAATCAGATTGAATCGTAGAATCACCTAGCATAACCTTTTTTCGGTACTCTTCCCTCCTAACTTCAGCGAAAATATCTTCAATCATAGGAAGAGGTTTAGTGCCTAGCAGACACCCTCTAACCTCGTCCAGGTCTTTGTTTAATCCTGCCAAGAAATCATAGGCCCCTTGTTTTTCAACCAGTTTATAGTACTTATCTCCACAGTCGCTGCACCAATCACATGTATCAAACAGATCCAACTCTTGCCAAATCTGTGTTAGGGCTGCATGGTAGGTGGTAACATCTGATCCTCCTTGTCTCAGATTACGGGCATGATCTCTCAATTCGCATAGTTGTGCCGAGTTGTTCAGATCTGAGTAAGCACGAGTAACTTTGTCCCAAAGTCTTTTTGGGGAGGTATGGACAAGATATAGAGCACCAATATGATCTTCCATGGAGTTTATTAGCCATGCTATAACCATGGCGTTATTTGTATCCCAGATAGAATAGTGTGGATCCTTAGGATCGGGCTTTATGATCGTTCCATCAATATACCCGATTTTTCCTTTGCCGCGAAGAACAATCTGGACAGATTTTGACCATTGGAAAATTTTTTTTCCATTGAGTTTGAAAGAGATAATTTGGAGAGAAGAATTATCAAGTTGAGTAATGGGAGCAATTGTAAGGCTGGGCAAAGAGGCTTCAGCAGGAGTCTTCTTGCCGCTGTCCTTGCTTGCCCCTGTGAGGGCCTGTTTGAAACTGGCCATCTCCCCTCAACAGTATCCCAGCTCTGATACCATGAAACCAGGTCTGGAAGGGAGAAAGAAACACTACAGAACCGTAATTCTTTTTATTAAAAATCAATTACTACAGGGTACAAAATGATTCTTATTTAAAGACACTGAACCGGGAATAAAATCCCTTAGAATCAGGTCAATAAAACAGAAAAATAAACTCCTAAATAACATCCCTATAAAATAGGGATTATTATTTGAAAACTTAAAAGAAAAGATCAGCTAACAGATTAGCTGGCTGAAATCTCGGCTGAAGAATATTCAAAAGAGTTTCAGATTTTAACAAGTTTAAAAATAAAAACATATATACAAAGCTTGAAAAATCCCCTTTTGTTGTTTTATAATAGAATATATAGAAAGATGCAAGAAAACAAAATCGAAAACAACAAATGACAGGATAAGGAGACGAAGTGGGAAACATAAAGAACAAAGCATGTGATGGGAAGAAAGTATTACTAAAAAAATATCGTAAAAAACAGACAAACAAAAGACCTTACAAGAAAAATTTACTAGAGAAAAAAAAGATTACGATCAAAATAATTTTACCAGTCTAATCGCATTCACCATCATAACGTATGTGAAACTTCCAATATACCCTGTAGCAACAACACCACTGTCTTTCTGGGATGAATTACCATCTTTGTGCAACAAAAAACAAAGTCTTAAATCTTTTCCTTTGCATTTTCAAGACAACCAGATAGTGCAGATATAATTATTCTCTCCCAATAACTTACCAAGTTCCCATCAAGTATGTCCTTGGGTTAATGTTACTTTCAACTTTTTTTAACAATTATGTCCACTATCTGGTTAAGCAAAAATTTTATACAGAATCTACTTCAACAAAGGAAGTAGAATGAAATCATAATACTTCTTGACATCCATCTACTTCAACAAAGGAAGAAGAATGAAATCATAATACTTCTTGACATCCAAGCTAATTTGACAGAGACTTCGTTTAATCATGTTTAAATCTGCATTAGTAAAGGATGAAATTTCGTTTTTATACACCTCAAACATCATCAGTATGAAGTAGAGTCAAGGAAGTCAGCTTGTATGAGCACACAAGAAAAATTATAATCTAGAATTTCCACAATAAGAACCATAGAGAATTACAGCAGAACATTACTTAATTAACTATGTATGAGACTACTTATCGTATATTTCTACTTCAAACATTTTCCTGTGATGAGATTGGGGACAAAAGAATATAAGAAACCATACAATTAATCATGAAGCTGGAATCCAATTTATAAAACGCGCACCAGAATATCATTTTTAGTTCAACTTTTTGGTCTCGAAGACTATCGCATGCAAAAGAAATATACTATATGTATAAGAAACGATTGTTTGCAACAACCATTTCTAATTTTCTCCAACCATAAGAGGACTCAGAATAAGGTTGAAAAGATTCATAACATTCAATTACAACATATTTCATGTATTCATCCGCACATATACGTTTAGGCTATTAGGATTTGTAGGGTGCCATATTTAATGCACTCACCATAGATAGTTACAAAAATGTTTAAGCTTGAATCTTGATTTACAATGACTCGGGAGCACAGAAATTAAGCTATGATCATTAAGGATATTCAAAATAAAGCTAGTGAAGACTTAAATGAGAAAGAGAAGTATTCATCCGCACATATACGTTTAGGCTATTAGGATTTGTAGGGTGCCATATTTAATGCACTGACCATAGATAGTTACAAAAATGTTTAAGCTTGAATCTTGATTTACAATGACTTGGGAGCACAGAAATTAAGCTATGATCATTAAGGATATTCAAAATAAAGCTCGTGAAGACTTAAATGAGAAAGAGAAGCTGCATCTGGAAGACAAAAAACTCAACTAATTGTTAGAGTGATTAAATGAGAACAAGGAAGAAAATAAATGAGATAAAAGAAAAAAAATAACAATCCCAAAATAAAAATGAGATGCAAAGATACGAAGCTCAAAAGACTATTAGAGTTTCAAAATAAAAACATATATAGAAAAGCTTGAAAAATCCCCTTTTGTTCTTTTATAATAAGATATAGAGGAAGATGCAAGAAAATAAAATCCAAAACAACAAATAACAGGATAATGAGATGAATTGGGAAACATAAAGAACAAAGCACGTGATGGGAAGTAGTATTACTTATAAAAATATAGTAAAAACTACACAAACATAAGACCTTACAAGAAAAATATACTAAAGAAAAAAAAGACTACGATCAAAATAATTTTACCAGTCTAATCTCATTCACCATCATAACGCGTGTGAAACTTCCAACATACCCTGTAGCAACAACACCACTGTCTTTCTGTGATGAATTACCATCTTTCTGCAACAAAAAACAAAGTCTTAAATCTTTTCCTTTGCATTTTCAAGACAACCAGGTAGTGCAGATACTATTATTCTCTCATAATAACTTACCAAGATCCTGATAAGCCTCCATTACGGTTTACCTATGCTAGAAGGAAGAATAAGCAAAATTAGCTAAAGGAATGCAGCTACCAGGGGAGATTGAGTTTGTTATGCTGAGTCATAGTTGGTTATGGGGGAATGCTTGTAGTGACGTAAGGGTAGTTTGTTAGGAGGTTTGGGTTGTTAGCCAAAAGGGATGTGTAAGGGAACGATTGAGTAGGAGGGGATCAGGAGATTTGTGAGGAACAAGGAGACCTCTGCTCTAGGGAGAAAACCAGGTTCTCGAAGTCCTGGCTATATAATTAGTTTCCACCTAATAATACCATCCCATCATCTTCTAATTTTCTATCTTAAACGTACCTGCTCTAGCCTTGCTCCATCAATTTGGTATCAGAGCTCTCCTCCACCACGGTAGCCAATACGCGTAGCAAGACGGAGGCTCGTCTCGACCCAGTGGAGGACCCAATCCAGACCAAGCGTCATACCTGGCGGCAAGAATTTTCGTCCATCCAAAACGAAGTCAAGAAAATTGCTACGCTCGAACACAACATGGCGCTGCTCTTGGATCGCTTCAACCAGTGTTTTCCATCGACACCTACGGGGTCCACCACACCGCCACCAGCTGCGGCGATGCAGACTTCGTCTTCCCCGACGCCGATCTCCACCATGGAAACGGGATTGGCTAGTGGACACTCTGGGCTTACGTTGGACAACTGGGCAAGGAAACTCCATTTTCCGTGTTTTGACGTGAGGATCTTGACGGTTGGCTTCTTCGCATCACTAGGTACTTCGATCTCAACCACATGATGGAAGGGGAGCAGTTATCGGCGGTCGCCATCTGTTTGGAAGGGCCCGCCCTGGCCTGGTATCAATGGGAACAGTGCCGTTGTCCATTTCGCAGCTGGGTGGGGTTTCAAAGCGTGCTGTTGGAGCATTTCTGAGCCACAATGGCTTCGTCGACTTGTCAATAGCTGTTGTCTCTTCGACAAGATCTGATCGTGAAGGAGTATATTCACCAGTTCGTGGTGCTCGCGACGGCTCCGATGAGTGTGACCGAAGAAGTTCTCGAGAATGCTTTTCTTAATGGTCTGAAGGTGGAGATATTAGCAGAGGTGCTTGTCATGGAACCCATTGGGCTCGATAACATGATGAAGGCATCCCAGTTAGCAGAAAAGAAATTGGGCCGACTGAAATCGGGCTGTAGTGGCCCACCTCCCTCTTCTACTCGTTTTTCTCCTCGGAGTCCAACCTCATCGACAATGGTCGCCCCTCTGCAACAAAGCACAGCCCCACCACCGGCCAAACCTTCCCCCTTCCCTAATCCCTATCGTCGCCTCACGGAGTCGGAGGTCCAATCACGCCGAGAGAAGGGCCTGTGTTATCGCTGCGACGAAAAGTACACTGTTGGTCACTGTTGCAAGCAGAAGCAGCTACAGGTCCTCATGGTTCACGATGAGGAGACCCCGGTCGACTCGCCAAACGGCGAGACCGAAGAGCCACTAGGCCACGGGTTCGAATTGGGCGTCACGGCAGAGCTCTCAATCAACTCTGTGGTGGGCTTAACAGAACCTCATACCATGCGGCTTCAGGGTCGAATCCAACACCAGGAGGTAATTGTCTTAATCGATTGTGGAGCTACACACAATTTTATTTCCATGGATTTGGTTCAGAAACTTCACTTACCTATTTCACCAACGTCCGATTACGGGGTTTCCATGGGCAATGGGCTCACGGTGCAAGGAAACAGCATTTGCAAAGGCGTGGGGTTATCACTCCAGAATCAGGAAGTGGTGGAGGATTTCCTTCCCATTGATCTCGGTGGCATAGACGTGGTCTTAGGGATGCAGTGGCTGGAATCTTTAGGAACTATGCAAGTTAATTGGCAACTATTGACCATGAAATTCACTCTGGGAGACGTGACTGTCACACTGCAAGGGGATCCGAGTTTGGGTAAATCTCAACTCTCGCTTAAAGCCATGATCTGAACAGTTCGTCATGAGGGTGAGGCCATCCTTTTGTAGTTCAATCAGACTGCTGTGGAAAGTTCGGTCCCATGTCTTCCTATTCCAGACCCCGTCTCAGCCGTGTTGCACAAATTTCGGGCCCCGTTCGAGCTTCCTCAGGGTCTTCCTCCTTCCCGCAGCAAGGACCATGCCATTATTCTTCGGGAGGGCACGACCCCAATTAGCGTCCGACCGTACCGTTACCCGCAGATATAAAAGAATGAAATCGAGCGCTTAGTGGGCGAAATGTTGGTAGCCGGGATTATCCAACCAAGCTCTAGCCCTTTTTCTAGTCCAGTTCTTTTAGTCAAGAAGAAGGATGGTAGTTGGCGTTTTTGCGTGGACTATCGAGCCTTGAACCGGGAAACAGTGCCAGATAAGTTTCCCATCCGGGTCATTGAGTAACTTCTGGATGAGCTATACGGGGCATGCTGGTTTTCCAAATTGGATTTACGTTTTGGGTACCACCAAATCCGCGTGACCCCCCAAGATGTGCTGAAGACCACCTTCCGTACCCACAATGGACACTACGAGTTTTTGGTAATGCCGTTTGGCCATACTAATGCCCCGGCAACATTCCAAGCTCTCATGAATGAAATTTTTAAGCCACATCTCTGGAAGTTCGTCTTGGTATTCTTTGATGACATTTTGGTGTATAGTCATTCTTTGGAGGAGCACGCGAGGGATTTAGAGCTTGTACTGCAGCTGTTACACAAACATTCTCTTTTTGTTAACCGCAAGAAATGCTTGTTTGCTCAACCCTCCGTGGAATACCTTGGACATGTGGTCTCGTGAGAAGGCGTCCCCGCTGACCCCTCCAAGATTTCAGCTATCCAAGCTTGGCCAGCACCACGGAACATACGCGAACTCCGTGGTTTTTTGGGCTTAACAGGGTATTATCGGAAATTTGTGGCCGGTTATGGCACACTGGCTCGTCCTTTGACCGACTAGTTAAAAAAAGATCATTTCGGGTGGTCCTCCGAGGCGCAGGAGGCATTTGACCAGCTAAAAGAAGCCATGAGCTCCTTACCAATGCTTGCATTACCCGATTTTTTACAACCATTTGAAATTGAAACAGACGCATCCGGACATGGATTAGGGGCTGTGTTGATGCAAAACCAGAGGCCAATTGCTTATTTCAGTCAACAACTATCTCGCCCTCAACGCCTCAAGTCTGTGTATGAGCGTGAACTGATGGCCATTGTGCTCGCGGTGCAAAAGTGGCATCCGTACCTGTTGGGACGAAAATTTCTAGATCGCACGGACCAGCGAAGCTTAAAATACCTTTTGGAGCAGCGCTTAATTTCGCCAGACCATCAAAAATGGGTGTCTAAGTTAATGGGCTATGACTTTGATATTCAATATAAGTCGGGGTTGGAAAACCGGGCAACTGATGCATTGTCTCGCATTAACCATGGCCCCTCTTTAGCCATGTTATCCACCCCACATTGGCTGGACTTCGGCAACATTCACAACCAGGTCATGGCGGATCCATACTTATCTAAGGTCTGTAAGTCTCTTGAAGCTGATCCTACCAGCCAAGTCCACTATTCCCTATCCGATGGGTGCTTAATGTATAAGGGACGACGTGTCTTGGCTCAAGATTCTCCTTATATATCCCTGTTGCTGCAGGACTATCATAGTGGGGTCCTTGGTGGCCACTCCGACGTCCTTAAAACATACCAACGGGTAGCAGCTGATTGGTATTGGGCGGGCATGAAGCATACTATTTAGCAGTTTGTGGCAAACTACCTGTATGTCAGCAACATACATCTCTTACACTCTCTCCGGCTGGCCTCTTGCAACCACTACCTATACCGGATAAGATTTGGGAAGATATCTCTATAGACTTCATTGAGGGGCTACCTTGTTCGGACAGATATGATACCATTTTTGTCGTGGTGGATAGGTTGTCGAAATATGCCCATTTCATTCCTTTACGCCACCCTTTTTCAGCACAAGTCGTAGCAGCTGTTTTCCTTAAAGAGATCGTTCGTCTCCATGGCTTCCCTCGTACCATAGTTTCTGATCGTGACAAAGTTTTTCTGAGCACTTTCTGGAGAGAGCTTTTCCGCCTCCAAGGTACAGCTCTCCGCCGAAGCACCGCATATGATCCACAAACTGACGGTCAAACCGAAGTGGTGAACCGTAGTTTAGAGACATATTTGCGTTGTTTTGCCAGCACTCAACCTAAGCAATGAATTCGTTGGCTTCCCTGGAGCGAATATTGGTACAATACGAGTTTCCACACGTCCACCCGCTCTACTCCCTTTAAGGTAGTTTATGGCCGAGACTCTCCTCCATTGGTCCGTTTCGAGCATGGTAGTACTTCTAACGCGACTGTAGAACAACAACTGTTGGATCGTGATGCCATCATTGAGGAGCTGAAGCTGCAATTACAAAGGGCACAACATCGCATGGTGGAATCGGCAAATAAACACCAGCGAGATCTTCATTTTCAGATGGGTGATCGCGTCTTTCTGAAACTCCGTCCCTATCGCCAAGTTTCCTTAGCCAAGAAAAGGAACGAAAAATTGGCTCCACGTTATTTTGGTCCCTATACAGTATTGGAGAAAGTGGGTCAGGTAGCCTATCGCCTTGAATTGCCACCAGATAGTAACATACACCTGGTGGTTCATGTGTCCCTCCACCACCTTGCCACCAGTCTTTCTCCTAGTACCTACCCCTTACCTTCCGTTCTTACGGAGGACTTGGTTTGGAACGTGGAACCCGATCAACTACTCGGGGTCCAGTTTCCGTCCTCAAGTTGTGCGTCACACCCACAGGTACTCATTCAGTGGAAGGGACTGCCAACTTTCGAGGCTACCTGGGAAGACTTTGACACCATCCAGCAACAGTTCCCATTCTTTCACCTTGTCCTCAAGGTGAAAACTTGGGCGGGGAGTATTGATAAGCCTCTATTACGGTTTATCTATGCTAGAAGGAAGAATAAGCAGAATTAGCTAAAGGAATGCAGCTACCAGGGGAGATGGAGTTAGTTATGCTGAGTCATAGTTGGTTATGGGGGAATGCTTGTAGTGACGTAAGGGTAATTTGTTAGGAGGTTTGGGTTGTTAGCCAAAAGGGATATGTAAGGGAACGATTGAGTAGGAGGGGATCAGGAGACTTGTGAGGAACAAGGAGAGCTCTGCTCTAGGGAGAAAACTAGGTTCTCGAAGTCCTGGCTATATAATTAGTTTCCACCTAATAATAACATCCCATCATCTTCTAATTTTCTATCTTAAACGTACCTGTTCTAGCCTTGCTCTATCAGATCCCATCAAGTATGTCCTTGTGTTAATGTCACTTTCAACTTCTTTAACAATTATGTTCACTATCTGGTTAAGCAAAAATTAAATACAGAATTTACTTCAACAAAGTAAGTAGAATGAAATAATAATACTTCCTGACATCCAAGCTAATTTGATAGACTTCATTTAATCATGTTTAACTCTGCATTAGTAAAAGATGAAATTTCGTTTTTATACACCTCAAACATCATCAGTATGAATTAGTGTCAAGGAACTCAGCTTGTATGAGCACACAAGAAAAATTATAATCTAGAATTTCCACAATAAGAACCATAGAGAATTACAACAGAACATTACTTAGTTAACTACGTATAAGACTACTTATCGTATATTTCTACTTCGAACATTTTCCTGTGATGAGACTGGGGACAAAAGAATATAAGAAACCATAGAATTAATCATGAAGCTGGAATCCAATTTATAAAACATGACCAGAATATCATTTTTAGTTCAGCTTTTTGGTCTCAAAAACTATCACATGCAAAAGAAATATACTATATGTACAAGAAACGATTGTTTGCAATAACATTTTCTCATTTTCTCCAACCATAAGAGGACTCAGAATAACGTTGAATACGCTTCCAAAGATCCACATCTCTAGATTTAAATTGAGCTATTAGGATCTATAGGGTGCCATATTTAATGCACTCACCATAGAAAGAAACAAAAATGTTTAAGGTTGTTTGCAATAATCTTTTCTCATTTTCTCCAACCATAAGAGGACTCATAATAAGGCTGAAAAGATTCATAACGTCTAAGTACAACATATTTCATGTATTCATCTGCACATATACGCTTCCAGACATCCACATCGCTAGATTTAAATTGAGCTATGAGGATCTGTAGGGTGCCATATTTAATGCACTCACCATAGAAAGAAAAAAAAATGTTTAAGCTTGAATCTTAGTTTACAAAGACTCGGGAGCACGGAAATTAAGCTATGTTCATTAAGGATTGTCATTCCGGAAGACAAAATACTCAACTAATTGTTAGAGCGATTAAATTAGAACAAGAAAGAAAATAAATGAGATAAAAGGAAAAAAAAATGACAATCCCAAAATAAAAATGAGATGCAAAGATATGAAGCCTAAAAGACTATTAGAGTTTCAAAATAAAAACATACATACAATGCTTGAAAAATCCCCCTTTGTTCTATTATAATAAGATATATAGGAAGATGCAAGAAAATAAAATCCAAAACAACAAATGACAGGATAACAAGACGAAGTGGGAAACATAAAGAACAAAGCATGTGATGGAAAGAAAGTATTACTATAAAAATATAGTAAAAACTATACAAACAGAAGACTTTACAAGAAAAATTTACTAAAGAAAAAAAGGATTACGATCAAAATAATTTTACCAGTCTAATATCATTCGCCATCATAACGCGTGTGAAACTTCCAATATACCCTGTAGCAATAACACCACTATCTTTCTGGGATGAATTACCATCTTTCTGCAACAAAAAACGAAGTCCTAAATCTTTTCCTTTGAATTTTCAAGACAACCAGGTAGTGCAGATATAATTATTCTCTTGCAATAACTTACCAAGATCCCATCAAGTATGTCCTTGGGTTAATGTTACTTTCAACTTCTTTAACAATTATGTCCACTATCTGGTTAAGCAAAAACTATATACAGAATCTACTTCAACAAAATAAGTAAAATGAAATCACAGTACTTCTTGACATCCAAGCTAATTTGACAGAAACTTCATTTTATCATGTTTAAATCTGCATTATTAAAAGATGAAATTTCGTTTTTATACACCTCAAACATCATCAATATGAATTAGTGTCAAGGAACTCAGCTTGTATGAGCACACAAGAAAAATTATAATCCAGAATTTCCACAATAAGAACCATAGAGAATTACAACAGAACTTTACATAGTTAACTATGTATGAGACTACTTATTGTTTATTTCTACTCCGAACATTTTCCTATAAGGAGAATGGGGACAGAAGATTATAAGAAACCATAGAATCAATCATGAAGCTGGAATCCAATTTATAAAATACGCCCCTGAATATCATTTTTAGTTCAACTCTTTGGTCTCTAGAAACTATCACATGCAAAAGATATATACTACATATGTATAAGAAACGACTGTTTGCAACAACCTTTTCTCATTTTCTCTAGCCATAAGAGCATTAGAACAAAGTTGAAAAGATTCATAACATTCAATTACAACATATTTCATGCATTAATCTGCACATATAGGCTTCCAGAGATCCACATCTCTAGATTTAAATTGAGCTATTAGGATCTGTAGGGTGCCATATTTAATGCACTCTCCATAGAAAGAAATAAAAATGTTTAAGCTTGAATCTTAGTTTACAAAGACTTGCGAGCACGAAAATTAAGCTATGTTCATTAAGGAGATTCTTGAAATAAAGCTAGTGAAGACTTAAAATGAGAAAAAGAAGCTGCACCTGGAAGACAAAGAACTCAAATAACTGTTAGAGCGATTAAGTGAGAACAAGAAAATAAATGAGATGAAAGAAAAAAAAATGGCAATCCCAAAATAAAAATGAGATGCAAAGATATGAAGCTCAAAAGAGTATTAGAGTTTCAAATAAAAACATATATACAAAGCTTGAAAAATCCCCTTTTGTTCTTTTATAATAAGATATATAGGAAGATGCAAGAAAATAAAATCCGAAACAGCAAATGACAGGATAACAAGTCGAAGTGGGAAACATAAAGAAGAAAGCATGTGATGGGAAAAAAGTCTGACTAAAAAAATATAGTAAAAAGTAGACAAATAGAAGACCTTACAAGATAAATGTACTAAAGAAAAAAAAGATTATGATCAAAATAATTTTATAGACCCAATTGTGAACGTTAATGATCATTAATCAATTAAAGCATAGAGAAACAGATAGGTAATAGTTAATGAGCAAGAAATATAAAATAATAATAATAATAATAATAAGTAAATGAGACAGTGCAAACTAGTAAGTGTGTGTGCGACCATTGAAACCTATACGCAAATTATGAAAGAATCTGAAATCAAAAAAGCATATGATTCAATTTGAAATCATCTCAAATTCAAACCTATCAAGGCATCATCATAATCTCCATACGGTGGTCCCAGGACTTAAAAGTTTCTTAGGCATCATTTTTCTTTTTATTTATTTATTTATTTATTTTTCCTTTAGACTGATAAACTAGAGCACATGAATATGATGGGATCTTCATAAATACGCAGGAATCTTTGAAGAAGATTACGTCAACAATTGCTAATATTAGGATGTAGATTCTTAAGAACAGTAATGTTTTCAACAAACTGAGAGTTGAAAATTCACAAACCTGCCTTAGAACAGCAACGTTTTCAACAAAGCCCCAACCATAAACAAAACCCAAACAAAAATTTCGAAAACAAAAAAAGAGGAATTACAGAAAGGGATGAAACTCTCGAATCAGAATAGTAACTCTCTCAAGAAAGCCCCAATTCTAAACAAAACCCAGTCAATTTCAAAGTCCCAAAAAACGATCGAACTCTCAGACGAGAAAAAAAAAAAAAGACGGAGAGAGAGAGATATGAAATCGAATGCATGTATTACATTACCTCTTCAGACACAGAAACGAAATGATAATGGTGTGAGGTTCTTGAAAAGTCCATCTATTTGGGAAGACGAGATCAATGAATTGTAGGTCCATTGCAGCAGATTCGAAGATGCAGAGAACCAAAATTCAAATTCCTCACCGAAACCCTAGATAGAAATCATTCTTCGAACATGCAAAGATCCAAACTGAAATTCATTGCGAAAACCTTAGGTATAAAGTAGAGAGACTCGTTTTGGAGAGAGCCATTGGTGTTGGCTTCTGGCTTCTACACTGAACTCTGGAGAGAAGAAGTGACGAAATGAAATGGGAAAGAAATATGACCGTTGGGGGTATTTTACCTTGTATTGTTGTCTCTCATCTCAAACGACACGCCTTATTTCAGCAACGGCCTAAGCACTAAACGACGTGTCGTTTCTTCTTTACCTTATGTTTATAGGAAACGAGGTATCAAACAGGAAAAAGACATGCGTCGTTTCTATTAGTAAGACAATAGATTTAAAAATTCAGTCGGAGATAAGGGTGTTCATGGCCGGTCTGGAAGGTCTAAATCACCAATCTAGAAACTAATCCGAATGTGCGGTTTGACCGGTTAATCAATCCGTGTGGTTTGAGTTGGTCGATTCAAACCGGCCATACCACACTTATATTTTTGCGGCCGATTTGGGCAGTTTCCGTGATTTGAAAACTTATAAAATTTGAATTATTACAACATCAACTAAGCTCATATCATAATCATATTTCATCTAAAATTTAAAGTCCAAATATAAAACGAAATCATAACATAATTAAAAGCTATAACCAAATCGAAAGTCCTATTAAACTTAAATTTTAGTTACAACTTACAACATAATCAAAATTGAATAGCAAACTTAAAGTCTTTAATCTTAAACACATTACAACAACAAGATTTAAAGTCTAAAATATCATAAGAGTCTTAAGTGACATAGTCTTAAATGAGCTAAAAATAATCATTACTCAATTAGAATGAATGAACTTAAATTTTTAACTACTACTATACATATTTTTTTAAAAAAAATATATATACACAAACTTATTGGCTGGTTCGGTTTGAATCCGACCAAATTTGTCTAAAACCGAAAACCAAATCGGCCAAGTCAATTTTTATTTTTTCTAATTTGTAACCGGCCGTTTAAGAAGAGAATCCACCTGGATTGGGCGGTTTACACGGTTTGGCGGTTTTTTTGAATACCTCTAGTCGGAGATCTACAATACCTACAGGTAATAGCTATCATTGTAAAATACCATAGATATCTTTGTAAAGAATAGATATCTTCTAACTTGTAACCGTTACAAGTTTGGTGTTCGAATTCCACTCATCCCCCCTCTCTTTAAATACTAACTCATTAACTTATAACCATTACAAGGATTATATCAAAAAAATAAAAATAAAAACAAAAAACAAAAGTAAAAAATAATGAAAAGAAATATATATAAATAATTTTAAAAAGGATGAAATAAAAAGAGGAAAGTCAACATTAGAGAAAGATAAATAAATTAAAATTTTATTTCTAGTTTGATAAAATTTAAATTAAAAACAAAAATGAAGATAACATTAAAAAAAATTGCAAAATAGTTTTTGAAACTCAAAAATAACTTGAAGAAAAACTGAAAAAATAAAAAAATTCATATAAAGGACCCATCAGGCATTATCACGCGTCAAATTAGGTGCTTTTTTAATTTCATTTTTTTTATAGACCATAAAAATAATGAACTTTTTTTAAAGGATGAATTGTCAAAAATACCTGAAGTTTGAGTATTCTATAATTTAAATCCTGAAGTTTAAACTGTTAGTATTTTTGCCCTAAGAGCAAGATGTAAACAATGATTTGCTATTAAATAAATATAGTTGATTTTATTCTATTTGCTTGTATATATTATTTATGATAATATATATATAAATATCATAAAAATTCCTTGATTATAAATACAACCTTAAACTTAGTATGTATAAAAGTTGTACATAAAAGAGGATTAAGTTTAAGGGATATAATCTAAAGTAGTCCGTAATTAATCATTAAAGTTGGGATCTTTAATTAAAAAATTACTAGTATGGTCCATTAACATTGAGAATGGAACAGTCTTATCTGGGCTATTTATGTAGAGACATTAAATGGAGGTACTTTATATAATGAGATTATATAGGACTCGACCAGATAAATTTAAATATCTGATAATATACGTTACAGAATAGAATATTCAAATTTATCTACCAATGATCATATATGGAACGATCTTAATCCTGAGTAATTAATAGACTCTTGTTTATATTTTTATGTCTCTTGATGTATTCAGTAACATCTGTGTTTATACCAGACCAAATCTTTGTATATTAGAGACATGATAATATAGATAGTAGGGAATATTAATTAACAATATGGAATCTATTCCTTCCTAATGGAAGTTAGAAAAATGATTCCCTTGAATAACAATTTGGTACTTGAATAATAGGGCACTCAATTCATGATTTGATCATGAATTTATTGTTCATTAGAAAATCATAGAAACTCAAGGATAAAGAAGAAATTAGAGAGGATAACAGATTACGAACCTAACTCTATTTACGAATCATTTATGGAGGATTGATCTCTATGTAATGATTAAATCAATGAACAAAATTTATGACTGCTTTGAGTAATGTATACTGTAATTTTTAATAGTGCAGTTCCAGTTTTTTAGTAGAGTAACACTAGAATTAATAAATTCGATAATTTAATTAAAGAGTTTAATTAATTATCGAATTTATTGGAGCTTGAAATTACAAGTCCATAGGTCCCCGAACCATCTCTATTAATACTGTATTGAACATATTATATATTCACTTTGTTGTATTAATAACTAATTTAGAATTATTGAATTATAATTAATCATGTCTGTAACAACTTCCATGTTAATAGTGATTAAAAGTGTTATGTTGTAAAAATTTCCAAATAACAAAGCCGAGTAAAACATGTAAAATTTTTTTTTCTTCACAAAAATTCCAGATAACAAAATTTGAGCCACTATCAAAACATTTTCGTTCTTCCCACGGTCAGGTCATATGTACATTGCACGCTGACTGGTCCGCTCATCATGGGCTAACTTTGTTCTTTCCTTTACCTACAACATGGAGCAACTATATAAGCATAATGCTTAGTAAGGCAGGACAGATTGTACACCAAACACCAAAATAGGCAAACTATACAAAACTTAAAATGACATTCACAATGCACAATAAAGCTATAAAAACAAGCAAAACAAGTATGCCAACAATAACACACAGTAATGGGTCCTCAACTCTTTTTATTTTTCTTATCCAACATTGGGCAACTCATCATAAGCATCGCCAGCTAGCTAACAGTGACTCATCACAAGCATCACTGGAGTTTATACGTAACAACTCATCATAAGCATTGTTACTTAATTCCGTTAGTGGCTCATCACAAGCATCACTAAAAGTGCACATAATGACTCACACAAGCATCGTTACTTTAATTCCATTAGTGACTTATCACAAGCATCACTAAATGTGTACGTAACGACTCATCACAAGTATCGTTACTTTAATNCACAAGCATCACTAAATGTGTGCGTAACGACTCATCACAAGTATCGTTACTTTAATTCCTTTAGTGACTCATCACAAGCATGACTAAATGTGCACATAATAATTAACCACATACATCAATTGGTAAGTGCATATATATACATTTGCATAAGTATTTTACTATGTACTAACACAACATCTTAGCAACACAAAAATCATCTTAACAAGCAAAGCACAATAAATATATTTCCAGCACAAACTTTTGCACAATTAGTTACTCAATGTTGTAGATAGATAATTGCACTTACCTAAAAATGGCGTACCTTAAGCGCTAATAAAATAGTTCACACCAAAATCTCACGCACAACTGTTCCAACTGTAACATAATATAGTCATAAGATTAATTGGAGCTTTTTCCTAATTCTAAGTTCCCACTTAATTTCATATTAACACTATTATATTAAATACCTAACTTATCTCAGCCTTAAATACAAAATGCAACTTAGTTTCAGTCATTGCTCTCAAATATAGTGCTCAAGGTGTACTAGGAATTAAAATACAATCAAAATTCAGTGTAAAACACTTAAAACGATCATTTTCTAGATCTGAAAAAGTTTAGTCGACCAACCCTGGTCGACCAAAATAACCCTGGAAGCCAACCCCTGCTCAACGAGTTGATTTAGGCATTAAAAACAGATTCTGGTCGACCAAAATAAATTCTGGTCGACCAAAATAACTCCAGAGACGAGAATCTGTTTTGTTGACAGCAACGAAAATGCATGTTAGAAAATTCGTAGAAAATTCAATTGATAACCAAATTTTACAAATAAGGTCAATTTGGAAAGAGCTAGATATCTATTACAACATACTAAAATTTCAGCACATTTAGATAAGTATAAAGGAATGAAATACTCAAAATACAGAAACTGCTTAGTGAAAAACCAAAAATTCCAGATTTCGATTTTTTTACAAAAACTCCAAATCAAACTATACATACTGATCAGAAACGTATTTTCACAAGCTTTACAACAAGAATAAGAACAAAAAAAACCTTATAACACATCCCATAACAGTTAATAAGAGCTCGTACAAAAATCAAACAAAACTTTCATAAGGTTTCAAAGCTTTTTACCTTAATTCATTGATATGCAAAGAGAGATTGAGTTGAAAAGCTCCAAAACTTAAGAGAAACCAGCATTACAGAGAGAGCGTAAGGGTAAGAGTTTTGTGTTTTGTTTTTCCTTCTTTCTAATGTATGAAAGCTGGGGTTTCAGAAGAAGGAAATATGAGGGAATTTTTGTGATTTTTGTTTTTCTTTTACACTTCAAAACAGATGGCATAGATAGGTGTCAATACCTATCCTTCTGTTAGGAACAACTGTCCTATACGTGTGTAGGCTGAGCATGTATTATTATTTTTTTTCTTTTTTTTTTTCTAATACCCAAGTTTTACAAATTTATGAAAATTGTCCCAGTTTCTAGAAATTATTCCAAATATACCATCTAAGCACAAAAGTTTTAGGAAAATACTACTTGATAACCAAAACCTTCATAAATCATAAATATAATTGCCAATACTAAGTTCCAATTTAATCTATATAATAATAAATTCGCGGAATTAACCTCGTGAATTTTGTGCGTAAGATTTAACAATATATTACAATCTTTATTGTATTTCTTATTCCACTTTACCACATACAAAAGAAAATACAATAAAGTTGTTCATAAAGTTAGGGGGGGTTACAATGTCACACTAAAGTTAATGTTACACATTTAATTATTGGAGGAGGCTATAGTAGGGGCGCCCCTACGTAAGGCCCCTGTTTATACACCGTTTGATGGAAATCTGTGGGGAATCTGTTTATACACATATTTCCATCAAATGGTGTATAAACAGGACCTTACGTAGGGACGCCCCTACTGTAGACGCGCCCTTAATTATTTTATGTGTCACATTATAATAAATAATAAATTTTATTATTTTTATCTATTTAATTTTTTGTTATTTTTTAAATAATAGGATTATTTAAAAAATAACAAAGAGTGTGTTCAACCACACTGTATTAGGTGTGTAATACAGAGATATTTATCTCTGTGATACACGCATAAGCATAAAAAAATAATAGGATTATTTTTGTCATTTCTATTTGGGGAATTATGATTTACCAAATAAATTAATTCTATTATTTTATAATTTGATTATTTAAATATTTGGATAAAACAAAATAGGAAAAAAAATTTCAATGCCTTAGCTTGTCAATACAAGCCTTACACATTATTTATGAGACAAAAATAGGATGTATTTTTTCTCTTATACGTGTATGATCAAATTGATAAGGTTATTTTATTTTTCTAAATTAAAAAAAATATGGAATTAATTATATAATTAAATAGATAAATCTAAAGAGGAATTAAGAGAGGTATTTCACCTTAATAGGAAATCTTATACATGTTAAACATAAATATCATATACGTGTAAACCCTATCCTAGGAGGAAGGGATTTTATTTTCCTATTTGAGTGAAATATGTTGTCTATTATATGATTTTAAATTGGGCGCGTCTACAGTAGGGGCGCCCCTACGTAGGGCCCTATCTATTCACCGTTGGATGAGAATCTGTATATAAATAGATTCTCCACAGATTCCCGTTATTCCCCACAGATTCCCATCCAACGATAATTAAGGCATGACCCTACATAGGGACGCCCCTACCGTAGCCATCCCCTTTTAAATTATTTAAAACTTAATTGAAAATTCTTTTACATGTTAAAAGGTTATGAAAAAATGGGAAACCTAAAAAATCTAATCCTAGCCGTATTTGAACGTGCTTTAGGTGTGATTGTGTTTTTCGATTTCCTTCTCTCTTATCTGTTATATGTTTTGATAATGTCTTTAATAGGATTAAATTTGTTTTTTCTATTTAAGATGATATGACATTAATATTATATTAATTTGTCAATTTATCAATTTAGAATATAGTATTAGACGTGTAAAGAGCTTGAGAAAATTAGACAATCTAATTTTTATAGTTTTACACGTTAAAAAAAAAAAAGAGAGATAGACCAATTTTTTTATATAAGTCTGGAACTTCAAAAAAAAAAAAAGGGGCTGCTCTTTCTTCTTTAAAAAAAAAATTAATGTATCTTTCCTCTCTCTTCTTTATCTTCTTGCTATCTCATGTGTTGAGACATATATCAAGAATTCTAAAAGTGTATGCTAAAACAATATGATTGTGATTATTAAGAGCCCACTCTCTAGTTCTTTGGTATGGATTCTTGGTGAGGAAGATCGTGGTCTCATGGCTGTGATAGAGTATAACCTCATCATCAACTAAAGAAACTCTAATACAGAAATGTTAGAGTATTCTTACTTTTCTTTAAAAACTATTTTTTATTCTATGTATTAAAATAACCAAGCCATATTGATCCTAAGCTCTCTC
This sequence comes from Trema orientale, assembly GCA_002914845.1. Lineage (NCBI taxonomy): Eukaryota > Viridiplantae > Streptophyta > Magnoliopsida > Rosales > Cannabaceae > Trema > Trema orientale. The sequence continues at coordinate 395,486 of JXTC01000234.1, forward strand.
TTGTATGTGTAAAATTTTGATTGTCATACACACCACCTTCCACTGCACCATATGATGGTTCCTTCAAATAGTACCAGAGCCATGGTTATTTTATGAGGACTTTATTGTTTTAATAAACATGATTATTGTAATCATGTTCTTATATGTATGTCATGTGAGTAGGCCTTTTATTACATATTGATGTGTGATGATTTTTGTTACATGAGATGGATGTATGGTTTAAGAGAAATAGGTCATTAAATATATAGTTGCATTGGATCTTTATTTATTTATTTTTTGATTAGATCAAAATCAATATAAACTCTTCTAGTAAGGGTATAGGAGTTACATATATAATAT